>VUQH01006649.1:23633-37491 GCA_015106775.1 Etroplus canarensis | reverse complement strand
ATATATATATGTGTGTGTGTGTGTGTGTGTGTGTGTGTGTGTGTGTGTGTGTGTGTGTGTGTGTGTGTGTGTGTATGTGTCTATAGATAGATAGATATTCAGACTAATTTCATCTGTGTTTCCATGAAAAACAGGAGAATTTCCAAGTGATCCCAAATTGTTAAGCAGCAGTAATGTTTTACATATTTAAATTACAAACTGTGAATATCATTTAATTAAACTTGTCCAAACATTTTAAAAGGAAACAATTTGCATTGGATGTACATACATTTTTAAAGGCCTGCATGATGTGAAAACTCCACTTTAAGTGAGAGAGATAGAAGCTTAACATCAGCAAAATTGGTGCCGTTATCAACCAAATATGGATGAATGTTTGCAAAAAGGTGCTAATGTATTCAGGTACTGAGTGCCAGTTTCCAGGACTGCACTTTAAAATCTTCTCATTTAAATTTATACAAATGTAGCAGTTTGTGATACACTTAAGTTCCCCTCAGTACTATTCACATCTATTCTCATCTAAAATGCAGTTCTCAATGTGAGTGAAAAATTAATAAAAATTACATATTAAGATTTTTAAAACACTGTGGCATCAGCAAATAACGTTTAACTTGTCACCATCTCGCAGCAGTCACTATTGATAAAGACTTGACTGCTAATTAACTGCTAATGTCTGATTACATCTGCAGTCTAATTAAATGGTGCTTCAGAATTTTAACTGAGAAAACTGGGTTAATCTATGTATCCATTCCTAGAGGAAAAATTACCACATGCCAACTTTGTTGATAATATTTTTCCAATTTACACTAAACTATCCATTATTCATATTTTAACCATATTACCAAGGCAGTTCAGTAGCTGTTTCTCAATTTATTTCCTATTTTTTACATATACAAGAACTTTGAACAATTTGCAGGTGAATTCCTTTGTGGTTTTTGTTGTATTTCTGATATTAATCTTTAATAAAATTCAGTCACGTGGCTTATAAAGCTGCTCGCATGTTTATGCAAATCTCTCAAGGAAGAATTAATAGTTGGATGAGCATGTCTGTATGATGATGATGTCAGCTTTGTAACACGAGTATCTGGATCTCCTGGTGTAATGATGCAAGGATCAATCCAGGAGTCCTATTACCCTGCCTGCATAGGTAATGTCCTAAGATGATCCCTACTAGCTGCCTCTAGATGAAAATCAAGCGACATAACATGAGAGAGGAATTAAAGGGAAGTGGAAAATACTGAGGATAGCAATAAAAGTAGTTCATTTTTGCAATCAGTTGACTTTGAAATGAATACCGTTGTCAGCGAGAGCAAAGCAGAATTAAGCTATTCTCATACTGATTACTGAAAGATCCCCTCCTAAAATAAACATCCAGATATAGTGATCAAAGTTATTACAACCTCTTTTGCCTCAGAAGAAACATGATGCTATTCTAATCACCTGCCTGCTGTGGGTACATCATCAAAGTGATACAATGAAAAATGCCACTGGGCCTCCAAAATAATGTACATTTAAAATCCCAACTCCCACAAGCAGATGCACACAGACACACACACACACACACACACACACACACACCTACACTGCAGGTCGAAACATAACACTGAGCATGTGAAAGAGTGGTAACAATGACTCCTTTAGCTGGATAATAGAGAGAGGTGTACTTACAAGTTCCTATCTTTCTCCCCATCTGCAGCTTTCACTCTCCCTTTCTGTCTCATACTCCGTCTCTCCTCGGTGCTGTCCCTACTCATGTACATGTGTACACTGGGAGGAACCTGAGAAGGATCCATTACACTCTCAGTCACTGATGCCAAATTAAGTTTATGCAGGCCTAAGCTCAAATTTGTTTGTGCAATGAGTGCTGGTCTAACAAGATGTGTAGTCATCTTGAACTATTCGACATGAAAGATCCTTGAATTGATACAGTTTGAGTAAATACCTCGACGTAGTATCTTTCTACCTGATACAATACAGTATTTTTTCCACTCGCAGAAAGAATTAAGTGCAGATCAGGCTCTCCAAAACTTGAAATGAAATGAAAAAGGAGTTAAAAACAGACCAACATAAAGTGGTGCATAATCGTGAAGTAGAAGGAAAATTATTCATTGTTTTCAAAATGTTTTACAAATAAAAATCTGAAAAGTGAGTGGTACACATGTATTCAGCCCCCACTTTTCTCTAATCGCCCTAAATAAAATCCAGTGCAACCAATTGTCTTTAGAAGTCATCTAATTAGTAAATAGAGCCCACATGCATGTAATTTAATCTCAGTATAAATCCAGCTGTTGTGTGAAGGCCACAGAGGTTTGTTAGAGAACATTAGTGAACAAACAGCATCATGAAGCCCATGGAACACACCGGGCAGGTCAGGGATAAAGCTGTGGAGAAGTTTAAAGCAGGTTTCAGTTATAAAGAAAATATCTCAAGCTTTGAACATCACACAGAGCACAGTTCAATCCATCATCCAAAAATGGAAAGAGGATGGCACAGCTGCAAACCGACCAAGACCACCCAAACTGACAGGCAACTGTGGAAGAGCTGCAGAGCTTCACAGCTCAGGTGAGAGAATCTGTCCACAGGTGTCGTGCACTCCACAAATCTGGCCTTTATGGAAGACTGGCAAGAAGAAAGCCATTGTTGAAAGAAAGCTATAAGAAGTCCCATTTGCAGATTGTGGGGGACACGGGAAACATGTGGAAAAAGGTGCTCCAGTCAGATGAGACCAAAATCAATCTTTCTGGCCTAAATCCAAAATGCTATGTGTAGCAAAAAAATTATTACTGCGCATCACCCTGAACACACCATCCTCACAGTGAAGCATGGTGGTGGCGGCATTATGCTGTGGGGATGCTTTTCTTCAGCAGCGACAGGGAAGCTGGCCAGAGTTGATGGGAAGATGGACAGAGCCAAACGCAGGGCAATCTTGGAAGAAAACCTGTTAGAGTCTGCAAAATCTGGGGTGGGGGTTCACGTCCACCAGGACAACGACCCTAAACATAAAGTCAGAGCTACAAGGGAATGGTTTAGTTCAAAGCATATTCATGCATTAGAATGGCCCAGTCAAAGTCCAGACCTAAAGCCAATTGAGAATCTGTGGCAAGAATTGAAAAATGCTGCTCACTGATGCTCTCCATCCAATCTTAACGAGCTTGTGGTTGTAACATGAGAACATGTGGAAAAGTTCAAGTGGTATAAACACTTTCACAAGGCATTGTATTTGGCCTGCACTTGGACTTCTTTTCTTTCTATGATAGTAATGTATAAGTTGGCTACATGGAGGTAAAACCCATATCTCTAAGTTAAAACCCTTTCCACTGACACTTACTCCAACTGAAAACTAGGCATAAAGGAAGAAAAAGCCCGTTGGTAGAAAGTGGCCAAACTGAAAAGTTCATACGGCTGTCTACATATCGAGAGCAGTGTTGGTTAGTGGCGAGAGAGCATGGCTCATAAGACAAAGCCCTTCTCTAACTAGGTTAAACGCTTTTCCACTTTGTCCATTAGCCTGGTAATGAACCACTGGCCCTTTTATGACTCCCCACAGTGGTGCTTGCTTCCCTATCTGTATCTCTCACTAAGTGTTGTTTCTATAAGTCGCAGGAGGGAATGGTATTCTTGTTGTTGGTGAATGAAAAGCCTTACCCTCACAACAAAAGAAACAGAATAATTCATATTTTCACACAGACAATGTATCCTTCAAGGCGTATCACATGCTGGATATGTACAAGAGGCAGCTGGCTAAAGTAATCAAAGAAACATGTTTTCTTGCCACTGCCGTGTGATATCAAGCTTTTCTACAAGAGACTGTTTGAATAAAAATTCCTGGTAGCACAGTACCGATTACTTTAAACAACTCAGACATTTTTACTATAAAACCTTCTTGTTCTATTTTTTTTATTGCAACACAAGCAAAACTCAGATGTACATATCCTAAAAAACAAAAAAAGTGAAAAACAGAAAAAGAAAAACATGCATTCTAAACAAAAGTTGGTGTAAGACGTCAAATACACTGCTCAAAAAAATTAAAGGAACACTTGGAAAACACATCAGATCGCAATGGGGAAAAACAAGTTGGATTTCTACAGGTACAGTACAGGGCAAAAAATTAGAATATTATGAAAAAGTTCAATAATTTTTGTCACTCACTTCAGAAAGTGAAACCCATATATTAAATAGAAAGGATTGAAATAAAATTTCAAGCCTTTATGTCTTGAAATTTTGATGATTATGGCATAGGGGATCTCCTTCCAGATCTGGACCAGGGCATCACTGAGCTCCTGGACAGTCTGAGGTGCAACCTTTCCCAGAGGTGTTCTATTGGATTTAGGTCAGGCAAGCTTGGGGGCCAGTGAATGGTACTGATTCAAGCATCCTCCAGGAACTGCCTGCATACTCTCACCAGATGAAGCCGGGCATTGTTGTGCACCAACAGGAACCCAGGACCTACTGCACCAGCACTGGGTCTGACAATGGGTAAATGATTTCATTGCCAGGGTGCCTGTAGAGGTCTGTGCATCCCTCCGTGGATATGCCTCCCCAGACCATTGTCAACCCACCACCAAACTGGTCATACTGAACAATGATACAGGCAGCATGATGTTCTTCACAGCTTCTTCAGATTCTTTTACGTTCGTCACATGTGCTCAGAGTGAACCTACTCTCATGTGTGAACAGCAAAGGGCGGCAGTGGTGAACCTGCCTATTCTGGTATTCTATGGCAAATGGCAATCAAGCTCCACAGTGCTGGGCAGTGAGCACAGGGCCCACTAGAGGATGCTGAGCCCTCAGGCCACCCTCATGACGTCTGTTTCTGATTGTCTGGTCAGAGACATTGGCCTGCTGGTCATTTTGTAGGACTCTGGCAGTGCTCATCCTGTTCCTCCTTGTGCAAAGGAGCAGACACCGGTCCTGCTGATGGGTTAAGGACCTTCTAGAGCCCTGTCCAGCTCTCCTAGGGTAACTGTCTACTGGATTCTACTCCATGCTCTTAAGACTGCACTGGGAGACACAGCAAACCTTCTGGCACTGGCACGCACTGATGTGCCATCCTGGAGAACTTACACTACCTGCCTGTGCAACTTCTGTAGGGTCCAGGTATCACATGAAAAAAACAGCCAGAAAAGATGAGGAGGGGAAACATGTAACTGGCCTCCACCTATAAAACCATTCCTTTTCTGGGGGTCATCTGATTGTCCCCTCTAGTGCACCTGTTGTTGATTTCATTAACACCAAAGCAGCTGAAACTGGTGAACAACCCCCTCAGCTGCTTAACTGACCAGATCAATATCCCAGAAGTTTGACTGTCTTGATGCTATACTCTGATTTAAAAGTGTCCCTTTAATTTTTTTTTAGCAGTGTATTGTTTGGGGTGAGTTAACTGGCATTGAGAGCATATTACTACATCCCTGTCATAATGTGTTGGACCTGCTGGTGCTGATGTTCCAAGGTACTCTCTTACCAGCAAACCTGGAGACTTACTTATTGGAGTTTAAACTGTGTTCCTTAACTCAGCTCCTGCCGGTTCGATTGACCCATCCAGCCAAGTGTCGTTCCACAATCTTTTTGCACTGCAATGGTAGCAATAAGATGATGGGATCAATAGCAGGCCTGCAGATTGTTTGTGTGTTTGTGAGTTATGTGCACGTGTGTCTTTCACCCCCATCAATCCACAGCTGGATAGCTGCTTATTCTGCCCTTAGGCTACATCAACTTCAACGGCTCACTGTGGGAGAAGGGCTCCAAACCAACATCGATACAGAGCATGCTGAGACACAGGGAGAATGACTGATTGAATGAAACCTTAGACCGGTATTTGAGAGCAAAGCCTCTGACAACAACAGCTCAGGCTGTCAGCCTTCCAAACAGAGAAAAAGCCCTAATACAAAGCTTCAAGGTTAAAAGAAAGAGGGCAACAAAAGAGGATGATTATGTTTGAATAAATGTTATTACTATAAGCTCGGAAGCGAAACAGGCAGGGAGCTCCTATATCAAATATGCGACGGTGTTCTGAGGGTTTAATATCATCTCCAGTGGCTGCTTTTCAGAAGACTACTCTGTGCTTTCAGTGTGGTGTCATCTGCCGGAACACTGAAAATCAACTAGTGGCCGTAAGTACCTCTTTTGACAAAAGACATCCACGGTATTTTGAAAAGCTGTAAATTTGTTACAAAACTACCTAAATTACCAATTTCTTCGAATGCATACACATTTTCTAAAATGTATTTTCAAGGATTTTTTTTTTAACTTAGTGATGCTCATCATCTATCTATGCTGTGATGATGTGCAAGGTATTGGAAGATAACGCTTCCTCTTCCTGTTGACTTTCAGTTTTAATCCCCTTCCAAATCATTCATGTCTGTAAAAGCCCAGACCGATAACACAACATACTGCTAAAAGGCAGGTTACTAAAAAGGTTGGAAGCTTTGTTTTAGTGAGTTAAACTACAGGCAAATATATTTTGGTGCCTGTGTATGGAACTACAGCAGGGGTGGTGATTGGGATGCATGGGTTTAGTGGAAAGGTCAACACTGGCCAAGACAAAAAGGGAGGAATTTGGCATTTTTATTAGAGGCAAGGCAGGGCTAGAATCTCTATAATTTAAATCGGCACTCAAGTGAACCTCTTGCTACACATTAACACAAGAAAAAATGACTGGGCATTTTCTTTTCATCCATCAATCTTGTTTTTAACCTGCCTCCAGCTAGGCTTAACTTGATCAAGATCAGAATGCAATCATAATTTTGCAGATCATAATCATTAAATGGGGGGATTATGAATGAGTTCCTCTCTCTAGCCCTTTTGCTTCTTTCACCAAATGACTTAACCATTTCCAGTGTGACTGAAACGTTTTCAACCACCAGACACCAGCTGTATAAATAAATATGGAACCCCTCTACAGTACAGTGTACAGTAGGGCAGGGCTAGGCAGCGAGTAAAGATAGATGCATGTATTTAGGATCACGTGCAGTGCGTGCAAAATAAGTATTTTGAGCTTCAGCCTAAGCGGCCTCTATTTCTCTCAACAAAAAAGGTTGATAACAACAACAATTGTGGAATTAATGGTGGAGCTGCAGCCTGTCCTCTCTGACACATGCACACAGCGGGAAGCAAAGAGGCAGCCGTGCAACTGAGACAGTGAACGCAGGTGGAGTGAAAGAGCATTTTTCACAGGTTGACAACAATAGGCCCTACTGTTGTAATCACAATAAAAACTGGTCTTAAGAGGGACACAGTGCACTCTTATATATGTATTTTAAAGTTTAAGTGGCTAATTGTATTTGCAGATTCAGACTTTTAATATAAAAAGTATTTAAATTAATATAACATATAAATGTACTAATAAAAGATGTTATGGGCTGCTAATAAATACATGTAGTAATCCTTTATATATTCATTTTCCCCTTAATTAAAACAATGTAAATTAAAAGCATTTAAGGAATATGAATACCAGCAGTGGACACACATAGATCCATCACCCTCTATAAGAAGAATGCTTCCTCCTATGACTACTGCACTCTAAGTGCCAGAATCACCTGGCGAATCCCATAGGAAGATCAAACGTGGAGCAGAAAGGCTCCTGAGGTAACTGAGTTGGCGGAGACCTTGCCGTCATCTTTTGTTGTGCCGCTGCCAGATAACTGCTAACCAGTATCACGGGGGAATGTCACTGAGAACAGACAGTGGTAGAGCAGTGATGCCCAAGTTCAAGCAGAGTGACAGCTAATGCCTTTTGAAAAAGTGGCCGCGGTGCTACCAAAAGGGAACCAGGGAGTAGGCATTTTAAAGCTCAGCCGTCGCATCTCGACTTACTATTGCTCTCCCTCCACTAATGTGACGGCCGCCCATTTCCTTCTGCGCGCCCCCTCACTCTATATGTCTTAAAATTAAAATTAAAATTAAGTTCCTCACTTTCTTTCTTGCTTTCACGTCGCCGCTTTTTTTGTTGTTCCCTCCCCTTACTGTTTCTCAAAGAGAGGCTGCCCTCGGACAATATCGCTGACGCCTCCATCTGCGAGTTAATTCAGGGACAGAGCAAACTAAGTGTGGGGGGGGGGGAATAATCTTAGTCATTTCTAATCAGAAGGCTAAAGCTTGTTGGGTGAGGGTTAAAAAAAAATACAGTGCAACATTTCATGCAAAGTTATGGTCTCTGTCTTTCATGCATATTCGGATATTTAGTTGATTAGACCGAATGTTCTGAGCCAAATAATTTCCTGGTAAGCCAGATGACATCATCTTGTACCATTCTGACTAACATTGCATAAACTCAGTCACTGCAGTGACAAATACAGCTCATTAAACTGATTAAAAGGTTACCTAAGGTAATTTGCTTGGATATCGCACCACCAATCGATCAATCCGTTGATTGATAGATTTTCGGGAGCTTCGCCAATTTACCCATTCTGAAAATGCTGATGCAGCCCACTCGCTCACTAAAAGACATCAAGCTCCTTTGAGTTATCCTTTTTTGCTTTAAATGAAAAGTAAATTGAGTGCACATCCGCTCACACGGCGCATACTCGGAAAGACCAGTTGCATGTGCAGAGAAAAACGTTAATAGATAGGAGGTAAATGAGCTATCTCTCATGATATCTGTCCTTGTCTTCCTTTTCACTTTGCTCGCATTTCAGCTCTCAGCCAGTCTAAAATATCCACTGAGGGACTGCTAACAAGATGTTGCCTATTATATCCTAGGATGGTGTAAGTCTTTAACTACAATGTGTCATCAACATGCCTCCTTTATAGCAGCTCGGTGATTGGAATATTCCCTTCCACTTCTCCAATAGTTGGCTAATTGGGAACGAGGGACTGATGATTAATTATCCACTCCCTGTGCACGGTTTACCTAGATAATCATGCTGATGAGGGGTGATTAAAATTGAACTGCCACTCAAATTCAGGCTCAGTGTCAAGCCTTGTGCAAGTCTGGTGATCTCAGCAATTTTGCAACGGCCTTTACCATGACTGCTGCTTGTAAAACTCCTCCGAGTCACGGTCAAGAAAATGAAATCAGTGCAAATTTTCAGAAAACTACAAACAAGGATAGTTCAAATATTTTGAAGCGGGGCTTCATGAGGTTCTGATCCACAGTCAGTGTGCTGCAAACAGTAAACAGGGGCTAGCATGCCCCCAGGCAAACACAATTCTGACTGACACAGAAGCTAAGTAAGTATCCTACTGCCTAGGCTCTATTTAGATCAAGCTATTTCTGATGAGGAGCTTTAGCCAAAGCTACCAGTTATTTCATCGCACGAAAGATCAGAGTTTGCAACTTTTGGATTTTAATGGCTTAGTTAACATGCTACAATGCTAAAGTCACAGACCAACAACTCCTGTTTTATGTAAGGTAGGGTTGTGCCGATGGATGATCATCAAAGTGTCAAAGTGGTGAGCGATACCTCACCGATCAAGAAATATTTTTGGCTCAATCTCAACAGATCCATTAAACTAACACTGCCATTATTATGAGATTCATAATGAATTGACTTTGCCTTGCTAAAGTTGCACGTTGCATCACCACACATAACCAATACTCGAAACGTAGATGGCTCTTTGAAGTAAATGTGTGCCAATGTGGAGCGGCAACACTGACCCATGGTTATAATCAAATGACAAAAAATGGATCATATACTAGAACTATAGCTCTAAGGTTACAAAAAGTGCCATCAAATGTTGAGACTTTTTATTGTTTTAGCTATTCAGCAGATATCCACCCACTTATGTTAATTAGAATAAATAATTTAACAGTGTATGTCAACAATTTGCATTTGGGCCAAACATTACTCAGTAGGCTGGATGGCTGCAATCCTAATGGGTGTACCTTACCCTTCTCACTCAGTGATATTAAAGTGAGACAACAGGACGATTGGACTGCGGAGCAAATCGCTTAACTTCAGTAAAAAGTGAAATTTATATTTTTTAGAATTGGAGACTAGCAGCTTCACTGCATAAAAAAGCGGGATATCTGTAAATAAACAGCACTGCAAATTGCTGTGGGGGTGCACATTAAAAATGGCAGCACAGAGATTTTCCAGCAGCATTTTAAGCATTGCATTTTAAGATCTTTTCTGCTATAAATTGGGTTTAGTGTGTTTATATACTGTGCAAATGCATTTTTTGAACTGTAACTTAATTAGATTTCCTTTATGGAAGCAAGTCTGCAAAGATAAAAAAAAAACAAACCTTGTTTGCCATGAGCACTGGTCAATAATGTCTTACATAGTGGTGTTTGCTGACATTTGCCATTACTGATACTGTATTTACACAGTGCAGTCTCATCTTTCTCCAAGCCACAGTCATAAACAAACACAACCTGCCTTAACTAATAATGCACAAAATGGTTGTAGTTTTTGCTCCATAGTCCAGTTGTCCAATCATCTCCCTTTGATATCATTGATAACCATCAGCATGAGAGTAACATGCACCCATCAGGGCAGCAGCCATTTGATGTCTCTTGTTTTACCATAGACCTATAGCTCTACTATATCATCCAGTTTGTTGTTGTCTGTGTAAAATAGCTCACCTGTTCTTCGCATTCTACCTGCACACAGCTAGTTTTTCCATGATAAAAATTCCCGATGGGGGAAAAGATTTACGGAGACAAGATAGAAAGCATCTGCGAATGCACAGTTATGTCACGCTCTGATTTAAAAGTCAGTCCAACAATCAGCATTGCCCTCCTCTTGTTTTCTGTCATTTGATGATGACTACGGATCAGTGTAGCCGCTCCACAATCACACACGTCAGCTTCAAAGGATGCTGAAATCCTAGCATGACCCGTGCGTGCGTGCACCCAGGCATGCCCGGATACGTCTGTGCTTCAAGTATCTGTTACCTGTGGAGATGAGACATGAAACTCTAGCAAGGCAGTTTACATTTATTATGAATCTCATAAAAATGCCAATAATAGTTTTATCCATCCATGGAGAAAGGAGCCAAAAATCGCCGTGATTGACGAGCTATCGCCATCGCTTTGATTTTCGCTGATCACTGGCATCATCATCCATCAGCAGAGTTCTACTTCACAGTAATAATTCACGGCACAGGCTAGAAATGAGTTAACCTCTATAATAACATCTCACAAACAGCTATGGAAACATCTGATGGAAGCTGCTGAGAGGTTCTACAATTCACTACATTACACAGTGCTTTCTTCCAGCATGCACTGTGAGCGACCAAGACATAAAAATCACGACTGTTGGTGGACCATTCATTTTGTCAGATTGTGTTGGTCTGCAGTTGTGAGTTAGGGCAAGATAACCCAAGATCCGATGAGTGGAAAAAGAAAACAGGTGACAAATTAAACAAAAAAACAAAATAAAGCTTCTAACTGAAATGTGTGGTTGATACATAATGCCACGGCAGCTTCGTTGGCATGTGACAAGTCTAAAGACTTGTACAACAAAGGGGGCCGCGGCGATGGAACTCAATTCTCGTGAAAGGTAGCGGTTGTTGTTTTGATGATGGCGGCAGAGTGCTTTTTAATCACAATGGAAAATAAGAAGAAGCCCAAATATTGTGACTGTTAAAATGCTCAACAGTCACATCTAAATTAGCTGGTAAAGGGGGCACGCCAAGGACAAAAACATAACATATTGGATTTCTAATGTTCCATCCATCTTCTTTCCATCTGCAGGCTGAAATGTGTTTACCAAAACAAGTCTTGAGGAGAGTGTGGACCGGCCCCTGCTTTTAGCTATTAGTGATTTGATGAAGGTCCCCACAAATGACACGCAGGCAGGGACATGTTGCCCAAGTGGCAGGCAGCCATAATGACTCATTGCAGATCATATAAACAGATCAGTCAATTGCCAAACCAAATAGTACAAATCTATGGGAGACAGCCTGGGCTAACTGCTTGTTTAGTTTATTTGTATCCATTATATGAACTACAGTGCTATGTATTTCATCTTTTGTTTAAAAAAAACAAAAAAAACTAAGGGACATGAATACACTGAGTCACTGTAAAATGACTACACCACATCTGAGCTCCTTCATTAACACTCCCACATGCAGTTGCACACACAGTCATACAAATGAAACAGATGTTTATTATTACGAGTGGTTTATTTTTTATTTTGCTCAGTTGTATTTGGATGGTCTGGCACTAATATTCACTGGAGTGATCCAGAGTGAACTGAATTAAGCTGAGCTGAAAAGACGAACGAGAAAACAGAAGCAGCTACAAAGAAAGCGCTGTGTATCCAGCAGCGGCCGCTGCTGAATTCATCACCACAAAACACAGACACTGTCCCAAAGAGTCAAAGTACTGCTTCAGCTCTATCAGCTCTGAAATAAGACAGTGTTAAAGTCTCACTCAGTGGGAGAGGAGAGGCACAACAGTCAGAAAAACCAGAAGAAGCGAGGGAGGAATAGAGAGGCCAGTAGTTGAGAGACACCCAGAGGGACTGGAAAGCACCAGCTTTTTATTTGAATATAATTTGAATGTCAAATGACAGCAATTTTCTGTCCCTGTCTCTCCAGCAGGACTTGTGAAAATAGCGTAGTTTTGTGGAAATCAGTCACCACAGTGAATTTAGGCTTTACTTTACATGGCACCTCTGACAATGAGTTCCAGCCTCCTGTCTGGCCATTTTTTTTCTCTCTTCATGTCCATTTCCTCACCCTTTATGCTTCTTCCATCTCTCTACTCCAGCGAAAAGTCACACCCTGTCATTTGTTTTCACACCTAAATAATTTTATTTTGGCATAAAAAGGTCCTAGGGGACTCATGGCTTGTGTGGAACAACAGCTTCCAGCTATTTTAGTAATCAAGTATTCTGATGACTTGTCCATCGATTAATCGAATAAGAAATTTAAAATATATATATATATTTTTTAACCTTGTCCTATTCAACAGCCTTATAATATGGAGTCAGTATGCACAGATGCTGCTGAATCTATTTTAAAAATTCTGACCTGAAACTCTACCAAAATGGATGCACAGCAATGTCTGACCCCTTTTTAGTCACAGTAGTAGCATTCAACCACTTCATTTAGCCATTTGGAGAGAAAGGGTAGTATTATATTTTTCTCCAGTGTGTATATTTTATCATCCTACACAATGGTCATAGGCAACTGTTCAAACAACAATAACATTATCTCTAAACTGTGAAATTTTGGCAATAAACTACACCCATACAGTGAGATTGTTTGAAAACAATTCATAAACACATGTAGTCTCTGTAAGAAAACACAGTTTTTACATTTTGTATAGCCATTTAAAAACATTGCTCAGAATCATGGGGCAAAGTCAAGGCAGTCTTGAGCTTGCAGACGATAAAACACTTTCTGAACTTCAAAGCTCTTTTTGTACTTAGGCAGCAGCATGCCAGTCCTTCCTACTCTTTTTAGTCATGTTTGAAAGTGAACAAATCTGAGAATAAACATGAGGAATAAGAAAACTGGACAAACATGGCTCAACAGCAGAGTGAATCTTACTTGGTTGTGCTTTGTACTGGTATGCCGTGGGCAGTAAATATACTAACCAGAGACACACGGATAAAAATCATCATCCCTACCTGGTCATTAAGGATGAGGAGCAAAATCAATACAGTATCCCATTGTGATATTTTGCATGGCAATATTGTATCAATACGAGCATACTAAGCATATCCTACTATGAAAACTGCAAAAACAAACTGAATATTTTAATCCGAGCAGAATGTACCTTTGACTGATTCCTTCAGTTTTCCCAAGGGGTCACCACAGAAAGTGGCAATTGGTAATTTGGCAGAGGTTTTATGCCGGATGCCCTTCCTGATGTAACTCTCCATGGTGAAAGGGGCTTGTGTCCCCACCTGGAATTGAAACAGGAACCTTTTGCTTGTAAGGCGAATGTGTAAACCTCTACGCTACG
>VUQH01006648.1:0-10363 GCA_015106775.1 Etroplus canarensis | reverse complement strand
CCTTCTCTCCATCATATCAGCCAGCTCTCTCCCTTTACCAGTCATAGTCCCTACATTTAAAGTCCCTACTCTCACCTCCACCCTCCTACCTTTCCTTCTCTCTCTCTGCCTCCTAACATGCTTTCCCCCTCTCCACCTCCTTGGTCTTTGGCCAACAGTAGCATAGTTTCCACCGGCACCCTGTTGGCTAACCGCACCAGAGGCGGTCGTTGTTAACCCGGGCCGCGACCGATCCGGTATGGAAGTCGTGTTATGAATCCGCATATTTGATTTGGCACAGTTTTTACGCCGGATGCCCTTCCTGACACAACCCTCACCATTTACCCGCGCTTGGGACCGGCACTAGGACTACACTGGCTTGTGGGCCCCTGTGGCTGGTTTGTATTAGTCTTTCATTTGAGCTATTCTAACCCTGTTCTCATCCACAGTGTGATCTAAATCAGTATTCAAAGTCTATATTCTGGCTCTACAACCTAGTTACAATACGTACCTTGGAGTCTCCTCCACTGAGGACATTGACCATGACTTCCATGACAGTCTCATGCATCCCCAGTGCTCTCATCAGGTTAGGATGTTGATAGAATACTTTGTTGTTCATGATATCACTGAAAGGAAGAAGGATAGATTATAAGCTTATTATGCTATACTGTGCTGATATGCTGACTGACACACTGACAGTTCAAATTGTTTTATATATTCAGAAAAAGTCCCCCAACCTTTTTCAAATAGTGTATATGTTACTCTTTTAATTATTTGTGTTTTTCATTTTGCATGTAGATAAAACAAATCCAAACCTCAACCTCCTCAACCATGACTCTAGAAGGTTAACCAAGGACCTGGTTGGTGTTGAAGCTGCAAAACGTTCAAATGGAACCACAGTGTATTTTCACAGTTGTCAGATAATGGGAGTTATGTGAGTGTGACCAATGAAATCCACTGACCGAAAGCATTAATAAGGGAGAAAAGGGATCACTTCCTTGTTTGAAACAAAGTGAAATTAACCATTGGTGTAGAAGCCCCACCACCTAAACAAAAAGCTGCCAGTAAACGATGTTGTGAAAGTCATCTGTAAGTACGTGTATCTTATAGTTTCAACTGGAATAGAGATGTCAACAGTCATCAGTGCGATCGGTCATCTGCCTGGATTAGTTGGATAATGCCAACAGGATGCCCAGCAAGCTAAAATGGCACTTGGAAACCAAACATGCCATCTCAGAGAAACTTGGCCTGCTTCACAAGAAATACCATTTGTTAGATTGTGTGAAAGTATTTAAAAAAGCACTGGGGGCAAAGTACAGTAGATGCTTGTTGAAGGGCAAGACTTTAGCCAGAAAAATTGCAGGTGCCATAAAGATGCCACAAATGGGCTGTCAAAAACACAATCAAAAGAAAAACTTTTGCCTTTTGACATTAAGGTGTGCCTTGAGCGCAGAAAGTTAAATTTTCCTTGTTTTATTGTGCTTTACTCAGTGCCCCACAATGTGTAATGGTTTACACATTCGCCTTATAAGCAAAAGGTCCCTGGTTCAATTCTAGGTGGTGACACAAGCCCCTTTCACCACAGAGGGTTGCATCAGAAAGGGTATCTGGTGTAAAACCTCTGCCAAATTACTGATGTGGATTAATCTTCCGTGGTAACCCCTTGAAGAGAATACAAGGGAGCAGCTGAAGGTACATTTTTTATTGTGCTTTAATCAAAGGCTTCTTTAAAGTGCTAGTATCCTTATCTCAGCAATCCTTAGGCTCTTGAAAGTTGGCCTTAACATTCCCTTAGCAGTAAGAGCAGCAAAAAACTAACCAGCAACTAACAACTGTTATATTTTGAAGGGAAATGTCATTAACCAAGCTGTCATTTCTATGCAAAGCACTGGCCAAAATCAGGCCAGATTTTTTGCCAGTAGGGGATTCTATAGATCACTTTCCCACTGCAGGCAATTCTGATTTTTTTGCGAGATTCAACTTATTTGCATGGTAGTTCACACTATAATTTAAATGCAACTACCATCAGACTCCAGTGTGAACAGTCTCCGGCCCCGAAATAACATGCATGCGCAGAAGAAAGCATGATGTCACCTGCAGCACGCTGTGTTTACAGAAATAAATATGGATGTTACACACGTCACCATGTGAGTAAAACTTCACTTTCTTTCCACTTGCTCCATCAACGCTGTCTGTCATGCTTGTTTTTGTGCATTGCTACTCCAGTGCAGAATTGTAGGACGTCTGTCTCGCATCAATGAAGAAAAAGTCGCATGAAATGCGACATGGCTGTTCAGACTATGGAGGCTTTGAAAAACATCGGATATGTATCTGATTTAGGACCACATATGGAAAGGACCTGAATCCAGTTCGAAAAAATCAGATCTGGGCTGTTTTAGACTGTCATAGACGACGATCAGATATGGGTCACGTATGGGCATAAAAATAGAATCTACACACAAGCACAAAATTGTAATTTCTGTGTGTTTAAACTTTCATTCTTTTAAATATTCGCAGGGTTTTACAGTTTTCATCATGCAGGAGTTAACGTCTAAAGACAAAAGAACTCCAAAGAAAAACATCGAAAAAAGATAGATCAGATTTACAGTATGTTTGCAAGAGCCTGACAAATAATTGTGTTCTCACCCCAGCCCTCTGATCATCAATTTCTCCTCCTCTCTTCCCATACGCACACTCAGCAGAGATCTGATCTGGCCCAGAGCAGCCAACAGGTTGATGGTGTCCTCGATTGATACTGAGTTTATAGTGTAGGTCTTAGGAAGAGCCCGCACCTGCACAGACACATTCAGAACCTTTAAAACTGAGAGGCAAACAATTCCTATGCAAGCAAAGGAATTTTGTCACTGTGAGAAGATGTGCCATCTGTACAAGAACTAGAGAGATCATTTCACTGACTGAGTTTACCCACTTCATTGTCCTTTTAAAATTGCTGGGAGTGTTACACTGAGAAAACAATCTCTCCTGCTTTCTGATTGTTTTTTAATTAAATTATGAACTTCTTGGAGGCTAATAAATTAAATAACTGGGGGGAAAGAGATTTGATGAAATATACTGTATATAACAAAATGTATTAATTAAATTAACAGCTTGCAATCACTATTCAGAAAATGTACATTTGAACAGGCACTGTGTATCCATTGTTAAGTTAGTACTAACTAGAATGTGTAATACTATAATACATATACCGTTCTTCCACACCAAATAACTTAATGTTCCTGAAGATGATGCGATACAGTTTCTTAGAACAAACTACACAGTTACAGCTGCATTAAAGATAACGTACAGCTGCATGTTTTTGTTACTGCTGCATCTACAGTAAATGCTCACATTGTACTAACAGGGTCTTCAGTGCTATGTACTTTCTGTTCTAATGAGTGCACACACAAACAAACCTGTCCTCCGATGCCATCATACTGGCGGTGCAGCAGGACAAACATGGCTCTGACCAGCTCTGGATCCTCTATGACTGACTCTTGGGCCCAGCGTACCATTGTATCAGAAATCAGCTGCTGTAAGGTACCTGCACGGAAAGACAGAGTGGGGCAGAGAAAGCAAATATGAGGGTGATGGGAAATTGGAGGTCCTGAATCCAAAGATCTTATTTAGTTTTTCTCTTATAGGTATGCTTGTATTATATATTTTCCTCTTATTCAAGAATTGCTAGCAGTTTAGGCACTACTTATAAAAGGAAACATTTTAAATTAAGTCCTTACTAGGTTTCCTGTCTTTTTTCTCCTTTGGCAGGTTAGCAATCTTCTTCTTCAGGTAAGCCACTTTCTCTACCAGCGACATGAGTCGACCTCGTATGGTGAAGTCACTGTCACCGTTTATACCTCTCTCCTCATCCAACTCTATACCTGACAGAATGGAGAGATCAGTGCATACTGCATGGTATGTCTAAGATAATGCAACTGTTTTTTGTGAAACTGACCACAGTGTCTCATCAGATCTTCATGGAAGTCTAGCAGCTGTTCTCGGATGTATTCGGGACAGGGACACTCCTGCTTCTCATCCTTAAAGTTTAGCAGCATGTTGATCTGCAGATTGGTTACAGGACCTTTACATCAACTGGTAGATTTACAGCACAGACATCCAGAATACATACACACATTTAGTCATAGGTCTTAAGTTAGAAGGTGAGAATGCTGTGCTTTACTAGACTGATACACTTAAAAACATAATTTTAAAAACCTTCATTTAGGGAACAAAATCTCCTCATGCAAGAAGTGCCAAAGTAGACTAAACAAAAGAGCATTTCCATGATTACAGCTTCAGATTGTGTCTGAATAAGTCTGTGAAATTGTAAGATCTGTCCAGGGACACTTTAGCTGAATATCATTATTTAAGGAATAACTTTGTTGTAGAGGGTTGGAATGACAGAAGAAGATGCAAGGGATAGGGTGATATAGAGGCAGGTGATCTGCTGTGGAGACCTAACGGGAGCAGCCGAAAGAAGAAAAGCTTCCATTAGATGGCCTTCACATATTTCTTAGTTCATCTATTTGATATATGAAAACTCTCTGCTTTGTTTGGAAAATCTGCAGTAACTCCATCAAGCCTGTTAAGGATAACTGTTACCTTTGTCTAAACTTTATTTAGCCACTTTTCACGATTCCTTGAATAGCCAAAACTCAATTTTGATGCTTCAACACCATTAGTAATAAACTTGTTCCATCACTAAATCACAACTGTATAATCAGTAAACAATAACTAGATCTTAAATCATAATGGAGAAAACACCCGTAAATCAAATATCAGAAGGAAAAATTGTGCATTACAGGGTTTAATATGTCATTATTTCATATTAGAGCTGCAAACTTTCAGCTAGTGGTTAAGGTAAGACCGATGGGTCTACCACAGTAGTCAGCTTTACTCATTTGGGTGAACTGGCCCTTCAAATATTCCAGAGGTACCACTGTGTATTCAAGAGGAACAAAGAATCATTACTGTCAAACCTTAAGTCCCACAACATAATAAATCTCCAAATATTACATTAATTATTTCTGCTGTCTGTGTTACACACAGTCACTTTATCAACACACTCATGACTTTATAACACTGAAACACTGAATATTTAGTCTAGTAATACAGCTGTTGCAAAAACTAAAATAAAAATGTTTCTGCAAGTAAGCGTTTTGGCATAATTTACTCCTATTCACTGAGGACTGTCTAACATGCTCCCTCTGCTGGGCACCAAGCTGAATTGCAGACAATTTATGTGCCATGAAAAGGCATTGAAAGTGGAAGTGCTCATATAGATCTTGTTCTGTGGTGTCATACCTGTTCTTGTGGGGGAGATCTGAACTCTTTGGTCTTCTTGGCAGTGAGGGCTGCGGACATGTTGAGGGCCAGCATCACCTCATTGTAGCGAAACCTCTGGTTTTCTTGGAGACAAGCTACAAAGTCATCAGAGAAGGCCACCACTGCCTCGATACGATGGCGCACCTGGCAGTCACACAGGTACTGCAGAACATTGCACATCTACACACAAACACACACAAGAAACAAAGCAAGGACATGTATGAGGACAGTGAGACAGTGGTAAGGTGTGCAGTTGGAGTGACAGAAGGTTGGGATGAAGCTTGGGCTTTGAACCCTTCTTGTTCGCAACTGTGATGGGCAGGCTGACAGATGAGGTCAAGCAGAAGCCTCCGTGGACTATGTTGTTTGTAGATGACATTGTGATCTGTAGTGAGAGTTGGAAGCAGGTGGAGAAGAGCCGAGAGAAGTGGGGGTATCTACTGAAGAGAAGAGGAATGAAAGTCAGTAGAAGCAAAACACAATACATGCCTGAGAAAGAGAGGGAGGCAGGCGGAATGGTGAAGACGCAAGGAGTAGAGATAGTGAAAGTGTATGAGTTTAGATGTCTGGGGTCAGACATCCAAAGCAACAGACAGTGCACAAGAGCAATGAAGAAGAAAGTGCAGGTAAGGTGGAGTCGGTGGAGATGACTGTGATTTGTGACAGAAGGATAGCAGCAAAAGTGAAAGAGAAGAAGATTGTTTGGAGACAGTGGCATTCACAAAAAGACACGAAGCAGAGCTGGAGGAGGCATAGTTGAAGATGATGAAATTTGAAGATGGACAGGACTAGAAATGACTACATCAAAGGGATAGTTCAGGTTAAGGAGCTTGGAGAGATGCAAGGCTGAGATGGTTTAGAGAGGAGAAATAGTGGATATATTGGGAAAAGGATTTTTAAGATGGAGCTGTCAGGCAGGGGGAGAAGAGGAAGCCCACAGAGAAGGTTCAGTAGTGAAGATGCAGTGAAGAACAACAAGCAGAGGGCTGGTATGACAGAAGAAAATGTAAGGGATAGGATGAGATGGAGGCAGATGATCTGCTGCGGGGAGCGATAAAGGCAGCAGTGGAAAGAAGAAGGAAAAGAAGAAAATGATAGGGATTTCCTTATGGAAAACTTTCTAAAGAAATTTCAACAGTCCTCAGTGCTCCAAAAGTGATTCAAACCCCATAGAGTAAATAAGCAAGTATGCCCAACTTTACTTCAAAAAAGTTTGTTTACAGCCTCATGCAAACTTTTTTGTTTCTGCGGTTTCAAGGTACTTGAAGGTACTAAATGGAATGAGAATTTGAAAAACTGAACTACAGAAAAAATTTACAGCTGAGTGACAGCATTTTTCCTGAAAGTGTTAGTTTAGTTTACTCTGTAGAAATGAAAAAATGCAGAATTTGCCCTCAAGCTAGGGTCGTATTGGAAGTGGGTTCTGGGTTCGGCCTTGAGGCCTTTCTGTGGCATTTTGTATGTTCTCCCACAGTCCAAAGACATGCTTGTGCAATTAACTGGCAATCTAAATTGGCCATAAGTGTGGATGTGAGGACTGGCATTCTGTTTAGGGTGTATCCCACATCTCACACTTTAAAGCTGAAATAGGCTCCAGCATGAAGAGAAAAAAGTCAGCAAACTAAGAAAATGAATGGATAGGTGGAGTGATGGATGGAACAGAGTGAGGGTAAAAAACATACCTACATATCAGATCCCATCTGCTTTGGTCCCACTTCACTTGACTTGTTATAAATACTGCTTTATGAAAGCATGAAAAAAATGCTAACCTAACCCTTAAAAGACTTAGCTGGGTCGTTTTTTCAAATCTTCCAGAATTTTTCCCATAAAACTAAAAGTTATTTCTTCCTTCACTGGAAAAAGTAACTACATTTTTGTGCAGAGGCATGAAATGATAGAAGTTCAACAACAGGTGAGCTTAAATATCATAACTCTTGTGGCTCATTTATACTTGCTATTGTCACCCTCAGTGATGGTATGTGCCAAAAGTGACATCAGACCCGTTAGCACATGCCGTGCTTTGGTGCTAGGCACCTCTAGATATTTGTAACCTGGCTACCATTGCCTCCACAGTTTCTGCACATCTGCAAACCAATTTGCAACCCACACCCACCCCATCTCTCTGTTTCATAATGTATCTGACTTCAAATCATATCTGTTGTCATTGATATCAGCTCTGTTCTATACTGGGGTCATGCTAGGCCACCAGCTTTCCATTTATGGACATATAGGGTGGAGGGTCCCATACTGATATTGCATACTACCAAATACAAATTACTGCAGATGGAATAACTATAGTTGTCCTGGCTGAACCATTACCTAACTGAACCTTTGCCACAGTAAATATAAATAGTGAACAACAGTGTGTTTTAAAATCACTAAATGTTTCCAAACTGAGAAGTTGTACTGAGTGTCACCTGGAGTTTCACAGGCTCTGGTAGCTTCATCTGTAACAGTCCTTCTTTAGGCATGTTCCTCCCTCCCTCCTCTCCTTCTTCAGTTTCCCCCTCCTTCAGCATTTCCAGCTCCATGTGAAGCTCTTCCTGCCCGTGGCGTCGTTCGCAGAACACAGATGGTTCAATCAGTCGGAGGATGTTCTTCAGATCTCCATTTTGGAAAACACCCATGATGAGCATTATGTAGAAGAGTTTGATGAGCGGGACAAAGAGGAACTCTGTGCTGCCTCCTATTGGGTCCCGTACGTGCATGCTTCCTTCCCGCACTGCTTCCGTCAGCATCTCAATGGTTTTAACTTTCAATATATCTAAGGGGAATTCAGGGCTGTACTGAAAACAGTCTCCTGATCCTGATCCATTGTTGCCATTATTACGGCACGATGGTCCAGGCCCACATACAAAATTCGGGGATGTGAACTGCATTCTGGGTCTCAAGGATGTGCTGAGTCCAATGCCTGGCAGGCCATGTTTTTTCTTCTCATCTGGAAACAGGGTGATGCTCTTTGTCTCATCTGTCATGGGAACAATGTACTCATTGTTCATCATGAGGCGAGCTGTGGCATAGCTGCTCAGGTGGATGTCAATGAGAAGGTCGTAGTAGCCAGCCCGAAGAAGACCTGCGAGTTTAGGACAGACAGGGCAAGTTTGATATATATCCTTTACCATTTAGTTTCCACTTTATAAAGAGACAACTTGTGATACCTGGCAATACCATTTACACACGTTAAGATGATAAGAAGATGCTAAACTAACCAAAATCAAAAATAACCATAAACTGATTTTTAAAAATTACACTAAATTTACCAAATACTTGCAGTTATAAAGCCATTTTCTGGTCTAACTGACCACCCAAAGTACTTTAAATACAAGTTACATTTTAGACATACACTCACACAGCACCTTATTTACCTCTCATTCAATTTGGAATCACCAATCACCTTACATGCCAACTTAACATCGTTGTACTGTGAGAAGAAACTGGGGTATCCAGAGGATCCCATGCAGGCACAGGAAGAACAAGCAAGCTCCACTTAAAAAGGCCTTAGCCAAGGATTGAACCAAGAACCTTCTTGCCGATGGGTTGGAGGAGTGCAAGTGTCTGAATGTCCACATCCACAACAGGCTGAACTGGAAGATCAACACAGAGGCCGTATACAAGCAAAGGATGACCAGGCTTTATTTCTCAAGGAAGCTGAGATCCTTCATTGTATTCAGCAAAATGCTGGAGATTTTCTGTCAGTTTGCTGTTCGGAGCACAGTGTACTTTGTGGTCTGCTGGAGGAGCATCATCAGAGCTGGCGACACCAACAGACTATTTAAACTGATCAGGAAGGCTGGCTTTGTGATTGGCTGCAAACTTCTGAAGAACACTTCTGAAGTTGTGGTGAAGCGAAGGCCACTGAACAAACTGTTATCCATCGCAGTTAATCCTGACCACCTTCTGCACCACTTCCCGGACAGGAAGTGGAGCCTAACAGACTGATTTAGTTCTACTGCCATAAAGACAGATAGAGGAAATCTTTCATGCAATAACTTTCTGTAATAAAATATAGAGAGTTCGCTGTTAAATTATTGAATTTTTAAATTGACATTTAAATTTGCTATCAATTGTGCTAATTTTGAAATATTTTATCTTACTAGTTGTTGTTGTTATCATTATTATTATAGCAGATGCTGCACCAATGCATCTGTCTGTCTCCTGTACAGTTTTCCACAAGAACCTTAAACTCCTCCCCATGTTTATAAGCTAGAAACCCTTTTCTAGTTTAGAAACATAGGCTAAGGCTTGGATTTTCTATTTCCCATTCCATACACTTTACATTTTGCTGTAAACCACCTTGCTGTGAGTGGAAACAGAGACATCCATAGGTGGAAACGTTGCATCTCTTGGCTACTCTTGAAAACACTGTCCATTAATTTTACGAGCAGACCTAATTGCAGACAACCCTGGCAGAGTGCAACACCCACCGGGAATGAGTCTGACAATAAACTTTGAAGCAGGATTTGTAATGTACAGAACTTGTATTTTACATTTTATATTGAGTAAAGGTTGTGAATATGTACACTGCTTGGCCAAAAAAAAAGTCGCCACCTGGATTTAACTAAGCAAATAGGTACGGGCCTCCTATTGGATAATTACTGCAAGGGCAATTATCTTTCAGCTGGCAACAAGTTATTTAATCCCAACTGGTGCAATGAGTTGCTTCTCATTTCTTAAACAACCATGTCGAAAGACACATCCCGTGGTCGTGGAAAAGATGTTGGTCTGTTTGAGAAGGGTCAAATCATTGGCATGCATCAAGCAGAGAAAACATCTAAGGAGATTGCAGAAACTACTAAAATTGGGTTAAGAACTGTCCAACGCATTATTAAAAACTGGAAGGATAGTGGGGACCCATCATCTTCGAGGAAGAAATGTGGCCGGAAAAAAATCCTGAATGATCGTGATCCAGCGATCACTTAAACGTTTGGTGAAATCAAATCGAAGAAAAACAACAGTAGAACTCAGGGCTATGTTTAATAGTGAAAGTAAGAGCATTTCCACATGCACAATGTGAAGGAAACTCAAGGGATTGGGACTGAACAGCTGTGTAGCCTTAAGAAAA
>VUQH01006644.1:4585-34197 GCA_015106775.1 Etroplus canarensis | reverse complement strand
GCAGTCTATTTACACCTACAGGCCAGTGGACACTCTTTCAATGATGAGGATGTACACATCCTGGACAGGGAGGAACGCTGGTTTGAGCGGGGAGTCAAGGAAGCCATATACGTGAAAAGGGAAAGACCGTCTCTGAATCGAGGAGGGGGCCTAAGGGTACATCTTTCGCCATCTTACAATGCGGTGATTGCAGCCATTCCCCAACTCTCTGTGGATGGTACTCATGGCCTTTGATCAGTGGGCCTCATCGGGGGTTGTTTGATCAATTGTCATAAGAATTTGCATTTTAATGGCTAAGGAACTGACCAGCCCATTGTCCCCCAGTGGTGATAGTTTCACTCAGTAGTGATAGTTTCGGTCATTATGCAAATGTACTGTTTATAAGGTTGGGGAAACCTGCAGTCAGTTGAGACTGAAGAAGTCACTTGGATGAGTGATGAAACGTTTCTCCCACGGAAAACCCTACGTCCAGATGAACAGAATCAACTTTTGAGGCTGGATAATTGCAGATTTTTTTAACTTGGTTGAAAAAACTCCTTCACAGCATCTAGTTAAGTCAAAAACACTATCAGGGAAGTAGGTGCATCTCTGTTAAAGTTTATAATCAAGGGAAACATTCATGAAAGTAATCACAGGGGGTTTACAACAAGGTGCAAATCCCTGGTTACATTCAAGAACAGGGGGATCAGATTATGCATGTATGTATGGTTACCAGTCGAACCAGGTAGAGTTTATTGATGTTGTGACTACTGATAAAAGTAGCAGGATAATATCTGAAATATGCAGGGCTATACTCTCTGCTCAGATTCAGTCAAATGCTGTAAAACTGATTGGATGGCACTTCACAGTGTAAATGAATAATGACCCAACATCCTACTGCAAAAGCAAGAGAACAGTTTCTGAAAGCAAGGAAATGGGATATTCTTCAACACCCAAGCCAATCACCTGATCTCAACCCAGTAGAGCCGATTTTCAGTTACTGAAGACAAAACTGAACGCAGAGAGACCCACAAACAAGCAGCGACTGAAAGTGGCTGAAGTAAAGGTCTAGCAGAGCACCTCAAGGGGGGAAATGCAGTATTTGGTGATGTTGACTGGTTCTAGATTTCAGGCAGTTACTAACTGCAAAGGATGAAAATCCTTTGCATTCAAAAACAATCCTTCTATTCTATTTTAACTCATGTTAGTTTTTACTTTTGAGCCTCCTTAAAAGGGGGACTATGTATAAAAATGGTTGCAGTTAATTTGAATTCTTTAATCAAACCTCTTAAATTAAAGCTGAATGTCTGCACTTTTATCACATTGTGACACTTTCATTCAAAATCCACAGTGGTGGTGTACAAAGAAAAAAAAAGCCCAAAAAATATGTAATTGTCCCAAAACTTTAGTTTGTGTTTTGCTCGTGTCTCTCTGTGCTCTTGTTCTTCCTTTCTCTTCTCCTTCTCCTCACCCTCCAATTGGATGGCTGCCCTTCCCTGAGCCTGGTTCTGCCAGAGGTCTCTTCCTGTTGAAAGGGAGTTCTTCCATACCAACATCATTCTTATAGGAGATCGTCTGATTGCTGGGGTTTCCTCTCAAATATTGTAGGGTATTTTCCTTGCAGTATAAAGTTTACTGTTGCTGTGAATTGGTAAAACTGAGTTGAAATTGAACATAATTTGATCACACTTAGCTAAGCATTAATAAAATGCTATAGAACAACATGCCGTTTTTACTTTCTTTCATTTATTTATTACCCTACAAGTTATATACAAAGATTTGAGTCTTTACATACAGTCACATATGCACACTCACAAACATGCAAGCCCTTTGGATTTTGTGAGGGGACAGGCACATTTAAAACTGTGTTTGAAGGTCGCTACTCAGCTTTATCTCAACAGCACCAACAAGAATACATTTGCCCAAGAAAACATATAGCGTAACTGATAAATTGTTGCATGATCAGGTCGTAGACTGTATGTAAAGATGGTTTTGACGTGGTTGATACACAATGCGTTTGCATAGCACGGTTTGTCATAGGCTCCCTCTGGCACTACTGTTATAGTCTAACCACAAAGCCAAGAAATGGAATGTTGCATCACACCCCCACACCCATCTTTCATTTGATTCATTTTGAGTCAAGAACATAACTTCAAAGTGTTCCACAGTCATTGTCACATATCCCCCCAAGATTTCAGCTATCAAGTGCATTTCATAGAAAAAGCAGGTACCTTCTGCACTCTCACTGGTAAAACTAAAGGATATGGTCTATCTGTTGTATTTTTCCAGTTCTCTATCTATCTTGCCACTGTTTAAGTCCCAGACCTTGTTAAAACTCCCTTCAGATAACCCACTTCATTTTGTCCCATCACTCATCAGTCTCCTCAGGGCTTCAGCAAACACTATCACATGACACACTGCTAATCTGATTGGCTGATCAGAACTGTAAATGAAACCAGCCAGAACAAATTACAATAGGCACAAGTCATTAAGAGAGATGACTTCAGGGAGAGAAGCAGGGCTGGGGACAGGTGCATCGCTGCTAGTCTGGCAAATTACTTTCAGAATAGAGTTTGGGTTATCAGTTGCTGGCTATTATACACAGTGATTGGAGAAGGATGGTATTGATACAGCTTTAAGTGGGCTTACGCTGCAAACTCTTTTTTGTGCTAATTAAACACAAAAATTGCCCTCTTTGGGAGGTTTCTTTTTTTGGTCTGTTCACAAAAAGGAATATATTTTTCTGTGATAAGCTGCCAGATCAAAATGTAGCAGTGCCTACACATCCAAGTGAAAAAAAAAAAAATAAAGAAAAAACTTTAATCAGGTGTTAAACTCAAAACATTCAAAGCACTTAAGCAAGAACTATCTGAAATTATAAGCAGCTGTTTTGCCAGCTGATGTAGAGGCTACCCATTTTCATTTTTGTGGTTTGGCTTCTAGCTGCTGCAAGAAAGCAATAAACCAAAATTAGTTACATGTTCAAAATTAATTAAAAACTCTCCCTGAGCTGCTGTCCTCAGCCTTTATACCTGAACCCCATATACCTCAATAAAGGTCATTTTCCCAGTTCATTGCCAGAGTGACTACAAGGCTATTTTCGCACAATATACTGACAGTTGGAAAAACACTGATGTAAATAACATTCATAAATGGCTGAAAGCCATTTAGCTTTTAAGTCGCAGTCTTCTGCCTCCAGGCTCACTCTCACACTGCCTTACTTGGATTTTTTAGGCAAATAATGCCATCAGTTACATTATTAGTAACATCTGTACTATGATATAATTTTGCCTTAGCATCCAGACACTTTGCTACTATGATAGACCACCATTTATCATATTTACAGCTCCCATTAAAATATATTCTGTTAATTGATATCGTAAATGTAAATGTAGTTTTTTTGTGGAGCTTGTTTGCCAGTTTGCACTGTGATCACATCACAGCCAGGGCAAAATGCATATCTGCAAATCTGTATAGCATGACTAAATGTGCTTTTCTAGTACAACTGACCACTCAAAGTACTTTGCACTACAAGCTACAGCCACCCATTCACACACATTCATATAGCACTTTGTCTATCACGCACACTTCACACATCACAGATGGGAGTTCAGTATCTTACCCAAGGACACATTGATATGCAGACTGGACAAGAGGTAAGTCAAGCCACGGACCTTCTGACTAGTGGATGACTTTCCACCACCACCTGAACTTTCCCTGGCAAATTTTTATTTAATAAGAGTCTAGAGCCTAGCCGCTCTAGAATGTTAATGGTGCACAGGTATAATGTTTCAATATTAAACATTTCAATATGGTATCATTTCCTAACTCTAAAGGACCGGGTACCAGCAGAGGCTGACATGAATCTAATACATTTTGTAGATACTTGTTCAGAAATCAAAGTACTGGGGCAGTTAAAGTTTTGACCTCATGATGGAACTAGAGGAATAGTCTGGGAATCACTAATGTCATCAGGATTCATTGTCAGAGAACCATGAATGTACTTACATTTAAAAAAAAAAAGACAATTCAAAAGTTGCAGAGGAGCTTACTAATGCATGCTAGTGTACTGATATCAGATCAGTGAAAACATGTATTAGCACTGGGTTTAAATGTATAGACCAGGGGTTCAGATGCCACCGTTCAGGTAATGTATCCAAATACAGATCATTGTATCATTAATACTGGCTGTAAATGGGGCCTTGTGATTTTATTAACTATCTTTCTACAACCCAAATTCCAAAAACACTGGGATGCTGTGTAAAATATAAATACAAACCCAATGCAATGGTTTGTAAATCTCATAAATCAATAGTTTATTCACAAAAGAACATAGAAAACATAAATGTTGAAGGTGAAACATTTTGGTGTTTCATAAAAATTACTAGCCCATCTTGAATTTGACGGCAACAACATGTCTATGGAGGGTATCTAAGAACTACCACAAAAACAACTGAACAATTTGAATCAGTTTAAAATGATTGTTAGAGGTACTGTGTATATAGGTGTGGGGTGAAAAGTTGGTTTTTCATATATAAAGAAGATAGGGAGTCTCACAAATATAACCAAGCAGTTTCCTATGGATAATTTTAATTCAGGTGGCATTTCAAACAACCCAGAAACTGTGTGGCTGTGGAATTAAAACTCCCAAACCATGCATTGCACACTCCCACCCAGCCCAGATAGATAAACACACACAAACACTGACATACACAGATGGCGTGTTCAACTCTTCATCAGGGACTAAGCCTCTGACAGATTTCCTATGTTGGTCTAATGACATGCTTTCTAGATAAACCGAAAGACACTCTCCATCAGCTGTATTTGCCTGATTCCATCATCTGACTTCATCTTTCATTATCTACCCCTTTCCATCTCCACTTCGCACTCATCTCATTTCATTTGGATCCCTGTCATTAATACTACACCCAAATCCTGATAGAAATGTGCTGGGTGAGGAAGTGTGGAACCCTTGTTAAATTTTAATAATTTGGAATATACTCAAATTCAACAGCACCAGTAGTTTCAGTGTTGAAATGGGTAGCCTGATATTGTTGCACTCAGACAGAGGCTCTCTTGCTGAGTGGGCAGAGGTATGTTTGTTTTGGTGTGCCAGGCACAGCAAAGACTTCTGATCTGTAGATAAATCAGTATTCCAAGGACACAAGAGAAGCAAGGCCAGATAACAGGCAAATAACAGAGAAAGACGTTTCTTTCCTGGCAAAGCCGTATAAAGGTATTCTTTAATCACAGACACAATGTGAACCTGTTTACAAGGGGGAGATTTCCCCATGAGGTTCTGCTACAAGTAGAGAAATGAAAGACAAAGGCAGTCAATGAGGGACAGGATGCGAGCCAGAGGTTGGGGCGGTTCTACTAAAGCTCTAAAGTGAGAAAGACACAGTGAGTATTTGGGGTTAATGAAGCAGTGCGGGAAGGCAGGGGAGGCAACATAAGGCAAGGCAGTGTTGAGCTGTGATCTTCCGTGCTTTCCAGAGCATATCCATTACACTGCTATTATCTTGGGTCAAGTTGTCTTGGTTTTGTACCTTGCACTCTTCCCTTATGCTGGCATCACCTTTGCCTACTGCTGCACAGGGTCATAATTGATTGGCCAGGTGAGAACATATTTCAGCAAGGTGGTTAACCTGACTGTCTCTGTGGCTGTCTCCGTAAAGGCATTGACAGGAGAGAGAGAGCTACACAGATGGAAAAGTGGGGAAGCACTTCTACAATTCAGATAATCAAGGCTCAGTCAAATGCTGTCTCATTAGCCTCACATTTTCTTCTTTTATAAAATTTCCTTCCAAAAAATAACTTCATTTCTTTGTCCTGTATGTCTTTAATTTTCACCTTTCAATTTGCTCTCTCCTCGTCTCATTTTCCTTCATGTTTCTCTTTTTTGTCTTCTTGGCACAGAGTCTCCTGTTACTATATTTATCTTTCTATTAGACACAGTCTGCTCTCCTGCTCTTGCTCTCTTGGCTGTACTATACTGGATATTTTGCAAAGGTATAGCAGCCAGTCATGACTGATTTCTAGCTCTTAATACGCTTGTATCTCTCAACAGCTCATTCCTTAAGCCTCATTAGTCAAACAGTCATTCATCGATAACTAAATCCTGGCTTAAGTTCATTATTATAGATTTATAGATCTGGAGAAATAGAATACTCAGTTTTCCATAAACACTGACAATCTCCACAAGGTTACTATTCTTAATCCTGTTCTGTTTCTCTTCTATTCTTGTCCTACTGATTTCAGGCTCAGTGCACTGGACTGACCCACTACTTCATCATGCTTTATTATTTCCCTGCTGTAGTATGAGGCACTCTGATCACAGCTGGCTGAAGACACAACATGAGTCTATCTGTCTGCATTTAGCCTGCCCGGCTGCCTCACTGTGTGCTTGTGACATGACAGACGCTGAGCAGTAAAACTACTGTATCTGTGCTGGCCCGAAACAGGGAAATTACTCAGCCCATTACGGCAATGAGCTGCACACTGGTTCCCAACACTTAGTGTGGCAATGAGGCAGCACAGTGGGCAGCCATTGCAGTTGAAAATGGACATATGTAGGGGTGCACAAAAGTGTGCCTGCACACAATCTCACACACATAGAAGGTACTTCCACTACTGACTATAGGGTATCACTTTCACTGTTTTTTCTCTCTTTTGAGGAATGGTGAACCTATTAAGGGGAGATTTCATGGAACGGATATGTCCACATGTGATGTACATGCATGCATGCATGCACTCACTCACTCTCACACACACACACACACACACACACAAACACACACACATGCCTAAAGACTATTTAATTTTGCATCTGTCTGAGCACCAGAAGGTTTTAATCTGAGAATTCAGCATCCTCTCTTCTATTTTACAACCCACTTTTGATTTAAACCAGAGGAGATGTGATGTGACTGTGATGAATGCTGAGACTTATCACGCTGCTTAGCCTGGCTGTATGTAAGTGTGCATTACCTAATATTCCTGTAATTAACAAAGCTCTTTGACTATGTTGAGGTTGTCTGACTGTGATACAGATAACACACGTGCACACACAAACACACACACACACAGCCTCATTTCTATATCTAAATTGAGGTCTCCCATCAGTACATCCATGTGTTTAAAGCAAACACTGCTCAACTGTTTTGTGCATAACTTAAGAGTTTTTAATAGCAGGTTTGGTGGCAACAGACACTGAAGATTGTGTGTGTGTGTTCTGCCGTGTTTCAGACCACTGGGGCTTTGATAATGTATTCATGCCTCCCAATGACAAATGGCTCCCTCCAGGAGGTGGTTTAACATTTAAATGATGAGCAGTAGAAAACATTGAACCACAACACACAGCAGTAACGGTATGCGCAGGTGCAGGCCAGAAAGCCTCTGCATGGAGTGGAACAAAGACATTAAAAAACAACTTTAATCTACCCACAAGAACTAATGTGAAGGAAAGAGAAGGGGGTAAGATACGGGAACAGCTGGCATCCCAGCGGGGAATCAGAAAGCAGAGGAGAATTTGCTGGCGTGAAAAACCAGCAGCTACTGATGAGAGTTTATATAAACAACCCTTCAAGCCCATTGCTCAGGTTGGAACAATATCACTTCAAACAATATTGCCCTGCTCCATAGTTCTGCCAGGTGCCGATGCACAACCAAAGCTCATTTGTGGCTTTTCATCCATTAACTCTGAAACCGAAACACATGTTAGGAGGAAGGATACAGTTAAGACAAATACAAATGAAGCATCCATCCATCCATCCATCCATCCATCCATCCATGCACCATTTATCCAGCTCCAGGTTGTGGAGGCAGCAATCTAAATAGAGATACCCAGACCTCCCTCTCTCTGGCCATCTTCTCCAGCTATTCAAGGAGGACACCGAAGCATTCCCGAGGCAGTTGATAGTTATAATCTTTCCACCATGTCATGGGTCTGTCCCAGGGACTCCTTCCAGTTTAGAAATGCCTGAAATCCCTCACTCAGGAGGCACCCCAGATGCGTCCTTGTCACATGCCTGACTCACCTAAACTGGCTCCTTCCAATGTAGAGAAGTAGCAGCTCTACTCTGAGCCCCTCCTGATTGAGCTCCTCACCCTATCCCTAAGGGAGAGCCCAGACACCCTTTGAAGGAAGCTCATTTCTGCCACTCGTATCTGTGATTTCATTCTTTCATCACTACCAGAGCTCATGACCTTAGGTGAGGGTAGAAACATAGTTCAGGTGGTACATCAATAGGATTGTTTCTACTCTCAGCTCTCTCATCACCACAACAGACTTGTACAGCAACCACATTTCTGCCAATGCGGCACCAATCCATCTGTCAGTCTCTTCCTCCATCCTTCTCTCACTCATACTTAAATTCCTCAACTTAGAGCAGCAAGTCATCCTGAACTTGGATCGGGCACTTCACCCTTTTTTGGCTAAGAACCATAGTCTCAGACTTGGAGATGCTAATTCTCATCCCAGCCCCTTCACACTCGCCTGCAAACTGCTCCAGTGCAAGCTGGAGATCATGACTCAGTGAGGCCAACAGAACCATATCATCTGCAAAAAGCGGAGATGAAATCGTAAGACTACTGAATCTGACACCCTCAATCCCCTTGCTACCCCTAAAAATTTGCTTCATAATAATTATGAACAGAAAAATCATGAGCAAATGAAGCAATGGCCAATAAATAACAGATTAGCATCACAGGTTTGGATGCACGTATATAGGACGCAATGACAGTCATGCATTCCTCTATATGGAAAATGGACTGCAGCTTCTACTGTATAGCGCTCTTCTACTCTAAGGACTCAAAACATTTTTTTGCTACAAGCCTCATTCACCTGTTCACACAGCCCTTTATTATATGCCTTTAAGCACTTTTAACTATCATGGACGCATTCACACTCCGACTGATGCTTCAGGAGCAATTTGGGGTTCAGTGTCTTGCCCTTCAGCATGTAGACTGGAGAAGCCAGGGATCAAACCACCAATCTTTCTGTTAGAAGACAACCCGCTTAACCTCCTGAGCCAGAACTACCCTATATCATAAAATGGCAAATAATCTGTCTGCTTTTTCTATAAGAGCAACTAATTGCAATGGCAATAGAGTTTAGCCTCCAGAGTACATTTTGGTGCTTCTAATTTTTCCGCTGATATGCTCTCTGACTTTGATATCAATATCATTAATTTGATACCTTGTTAAATATCCAATATCCTTCTATGTTCTATCTTTTATTCTTTTGTTTTCTCCAACTTCTGGCTTCTGTCTGTGCTTCTCTTCCTTGATCTGGACTTCAATCCTTCTCTAGGAAGACAGTGTGCTCACGCTATCATTCACCATCTGTTGCTACCCAGAGGGCTGCTTGAGCTGACCTGCCCTCATGCTGTTAACCACGAGCTTCCGTCAATCTGTTGCTAACCATGCAAAAAACACCAAGAGTATACTCCCCATTTCAAGCTCACACTCAAGGTCAGATCAGCTGAAAATGGCGATAAAAACACTCTCCCTTTTTATCAATTGGACACTAACCTAAGGTCATTATCCAGATACTTTTAAAAATCAGAATTAGCTTTAGTAGGTAAAAAAAATACTTCATGGACCTGGACATAAATATAATTTAATATTATTAAACACCTTTCTTTAAAATCCTTACTATCAATTAATTCTATTTTTTGTGCTTTTGTAAGCAGGCACTTCTGAAATAGGTCTCTCCTCCTCCACCTCCTCCTCTGGAGGTGGATAATATTCTTTGGAGGTCTCCACATAAATATAAAGATGAAAATGTAAGGGTCGATCGATATCCTGTTGGTAGTCAACACAGGCTGGTTGTCATACAGTCATTGTGCGGATCGCCGGGGGGAAGGAACAGATTTGTTCTGCTGCTGACATAGCACGCAGAAAAGAGTGGAAGCAGGAAGTTTTTGAGACTCTGTGTGTGGTTGAGAAATGCGATGAGTCATTTTTTAAAGGACTGGGTGTGGTTTTTCTTGTCCACATTGATGTTGGCAGAATAGCAGCGTTTCCAGTGTATTTCAGCTTGTACATATAGTAGAGAAACCAGTCATCTATTCTTCTATATGCTGTCATGTTAGGTTGATTACAGCTGGTGCTGTGCTCCAAGGGATGTCAGCCTGTTGGGCTATTCATCATTATTATAAACATTATCTATAGACAATGAATGATTTTGTGTAACTTCTGTGAACTGTCCACTGTCTCAAAAACAACTGAAAGGATCACCAAGACCAGCCACAGTCAGCCATTCATTTCCACCTCAGGACTGAATTTATCTCTGTGGTGAATCCTAGACGTTAACAAACTAACATTAGTTTGTTAAATTATGACTAAACTATTGGAAAAGTAATGACATTGCCACTGACCTAAGCTGTATTTTGTATTTAGCTTTACCATGGTAAGCATGCTAAGATACCTAATTAAGAGAGTGAATGTGGTAGCTGCTAAACATCAACAGTACATTAGTTTTCAGAAAGCTAATGCTGACTGACTAAAAATATTGTTTTCGCATACTAAAACTATTTTCATCTAGTACAATAAGTGAAACTGCTTAAACTTTACCTGTTTTCAAAACAGCCATACACGGGCCAATGAAAAAAACTTATCAAAGAATTAATAAACTTGGCTACATATGTGACTGAGCATTAAAAGACGATTGGCTCCACACCACTGATGCAGTAATTTATGGTAACGCAGCCCCAAGAAAGGATTGGGCGTATAAATGAAAATACTTTTCAGAGGGTAAATATTTCTTCATTGTAAAACCTTTTTTCTTAGAAAGTATTTCATGAGCTATACGCCCTAATCATCAAAATTAAAACAAATACAGCCTGAAATATTTCAAAATTCGTATATATGTGTAATGAATATAGAACATATATTTTAATTTTTTAAAGATGCACCAGTACTTCGGTGTTGTGATTATTGCTGCCTCAGAAACATCTATGTTGGAATTACTTAGGTCTGATATCAGCCCAGGACCTCAATGATAATACAGTGCCTGGCCAAAAACCATTTCCATAACCTTATGCAATATCACAGCATTTATTTCCATAGTTGCATGAATTTTTTGCTAAGATCTTGTCTTGATGGTGAGAGATCTGGGCCCCTGTGTGAGCGCCTCTCTAGCACATCCCAAAGATTCTCAGTGGGGTTACGGTTTGGACTCTGTGGTGGCAAATCCATATGTGAAAATGATGTCTCATGCTCCCTGAACCACTCTTTCACAATTTGAGCCAAGGAATCCTGGCATTGTTTTCTTGGAATAGGTCCATGCCATCAGGGAAGAAAAAATACATTGATGGAAAAACCTGGCCTTTCAGTATATTCAAGCAATCAACTGACCTCATTTTTTGGGTACATACTGTAACATTGCTGAACCTAGACCTGACTAACTGAAGCCACTCCAGATCACACTGCCCCCACAGGCTTGTAAATTAGGCAGTATGCATAATGGGTGAATCACTTCATCTATCTCTTTTCTTACTCTGATCAATCTGGAACAGGGTCAATCTGGACTCATACTGTTTCCTTCCTCCAGAGCCCAACTTTTATGTTTCCTACCAAACTTTTTCTCCAATTAGCCTCATTAAAAGGAGGTTTTCTTAAGACTACACAGTTGCTTAATCCCAATCCCTGGAGTTCTCTTAACAGTGTTCATGTGGAAATGCTCTTGCATTCACTATTAAACTTAGCAGTGAGTTCTATCGATGATTTTTTAAAATGATTTGATGTCATCAGACATTTAGGTGATCACTAATCATAATTATTCATGATTTTTTTCTAGTGGTCCACCACTATCCGTACACATTTTTTAAATGTTTTGGACAAGCTCTTTGCTCAGTTTTTGTAGTTCCAGCAGTTTCTCATGTTGTTTTCTTTGCTTGATGCAGGACAATAATTTGACACTTCAGAAACAGAGAAACATCTTTTCCACAACCATGAGATATGTCTTCCAACATGGTTGTTTAAGAAATTAGAAGCTACTCACTGCATTACTGAGAGTTAAATAACCTATTGCCAGCTGAAACATATTAATTACTGCAGCAATTACTCAAAGGAATGCTCTCTGCTATTCACCTAGTTAAATCCAGGTGGAGACTTCATTTATTTACTTCATTTTTTTCTGGCGCCGTATAGTAGATTCAAACTAGGTGCACGTACCATAGTGTGGACAGTGTTTTCATGCACATAGAAAATTGCAGGTCACGTTTCTGAGTTTCAAAGGGCTTATATGGTGATAGGAGCACTGGAACATAGCATTTTTTTATTTAAAGACACTTTCCAAAATTGGAATTAAAGGAACTTTAAAAAAATCTTAGGTAACATATTAAAAATTAAACTCCTGGTATACTTAAGTCTTTACAATAGTATCAAGCTTCCTCTTATCATCCATCCATTGCTGTTGGATTTAACGCAGATCTTACTCTTTCACCAGGCTAAGCCCACTCTCCATTTCTCTTCTTTTCCCCCTATTCGGCCTATTCGTCACCCACTTCCTCCGCTCTATATCTTTTTCTTGTTATCTCCTCTTATGTCTCTTCCATTCTCCTCTTCCTTTGACCCTCCCACCCCCTCCTACCTTCTCCACCTGCCCCATCATTACTCCTCTTTCAGCGCTCATCTTTCTAAGGCTGCCGAATTTCCCAGCACAACAGTGCTATTCTGCTGCCTACTAATAGAATCCCTCAGTTCCTCTAATGGATCTGTCAGAATCTCCTGAGCACAGGAGACCAGATGGATTGATAGGAGACGGGAGAGAGACAGAGGAAAGGGGACAAAGGGACAGAGACACAGAGAGATTACGAGACACAGAGAAAAGCAAAGAGAAAAAAGAGAAATGCGCCAGGGCTCTTGACACTTTCATCTGTGCTTTGGAAAGTCTCAAAGCAGCAGCTCCACTGACACTGCCAAGCAGCCACCATATGGTCCGATAGACGCAGCACCACATAAGGCCATCCTATTGTTACAAGGGGAAAATGACAGTTTCACTGTTGCCAGGTAAAGTCAGACAGGCTGGGTCTTTTCCAAGAGTGCTCTATATGTATATAGACAGGCTTTGTTTCCACTTTTTCATGTTTGTTTCTGAACAGGCTCTCATCAACCAGGAGGAGTTCTTTGTACAGTGAATATGGGGATAAAACTACAGTGGAAAACCTTGTTACCATGCTGCCACTGCATGAAGTAGACTCTTTAAAATTTACTCTTAAAACTGTTCCACAAAAAGGCATTCAAGTAAGCATTTGTGTTGTGTTTAAAATGGCTTTCCTTGGAAATGATTTAGAAAAAACAAACAAATTCTTTCAATTGATAAAAAATATATACAACCCCAATTCAAAAAAGGTTGAGATGCTGTGCAAAATAGAAACACAATCACAAATCTCATAAACCAATATTTTATTCAGAAACAGAACATTGAAAACATATCAAATGTTAAAAGAGAGATGCTTTACTATTTCATGAGAAATATTAGCCTATCCTCAATTTGATGGCAGCAACAGCCAGGAACATTTTTGCAACTAATTAAGTTAAATGGGAACTGTCATGGTTTTGTGTTGTTTAGTTTGGGTTTTGAGTTCTGTTATGGTTTTTGGTAATTCATAGTTAGTGTCTGTATTGCTTCCTTGGGTTCATTTCTGTTTCGCTTTCCTATTTATATTCTCTAGTTGAGCCTTCCCTTTACATGATTATATTCTACAGCTCTATGTTAGTTATTTAGTTCTCCAGAGCTTCTCCTTCTGTGTCAATGTCAGTCTTCAAGTTGTTCATGCGTCATGTTAAATGTCCCTTGTATTCTCGGCCGCTCCCTTGTATTCTCCACCAAGAGGTCGCCACAGCAGATTAATCCGCATTGGTAATTTGGCAGAGGTTTTATGCCCTTCATGACACAACCCTCTATGGTAAGAGGGGCTTGTGACCCCACCTGGAATCAAACCAGGGACCTTTCGCTTCAAAGGCGAATGCACAAACCACTACGCTACTGGGGACACTAGTTTTCTGTTTCCTGCTTTACTTTGTAATCCATCTGGTCTTGTGCATTGTGTTCAGCTTACTTCCTGCCCTTGATTGTTGCCACCTGTGTACCTCTCCCTCCTGTTTCTTGTTTGCTCGTTATTCTGTGTGTATTTATTCTCTGTCGAACTTCAGTTTTTTGTCAAGTTGTCAGATGTCTCAGCCTGTTCAGGAGTGAGTGCTGTTCTGGTGTTTCCTGAGTTTGGGCTTGTACTTTGGACTTTGTGGTGAGTTGGTCTAATAAAGCCTTTTAGTGAATCTGGCTGACTCTGAGTCTGCATATTGGGTCCATAGCTCCATGCTCTCTAAACGGTGAATCATGACAGGAACAAGTCAGTAATGTGATTGGGTATAAAAAGAGCACCTTAGCGAGTATCTCAGAAGTAAAGTAGAGGTTCAGCAATCTTCCAGAAACTGCCTCCACAAGCTGTGGAGCAATTTCAGAATAATGTTCCTAAACATAAAATTGCAAAGACTTTTAATATTCCATAATCTGAAAATGTACCTTTCGGCTGCTCCCTTGTATTCTCCACCAAGGAGTCGCCACAGCGGATTAATCCCCATTGGTAATTTGGCAGAGGTTTTACGCCAGATGCCCTTCCTGACTCAACCCTCCATGGTGAGAGGGGCTTGTGACCCCACCTGAGATCAAACCAGGGACCTTTCTTTTGTAGGGCAAATGCACAAACCACTACGCTACTGGGGACACAAATATTCCATAATCTGCAGTACATAATATCTCTGTATTCAAAAAAACCAATATTGGACATTGGTAACCGTTGGGCCCTCAGGCAGCACAGCATTGCAAACAGCTAAGATTCTGTCATGGAAATCACTGCATGGGCTCAGGAGCACTTCAAGAAATTATTGAAACACAAAATACGACAAAGACAACCCAGGACTGTTGAACAGCTTGAATCCTATATCAGACAAGAATGGGACAATATTCCTCTCCCAAAAGGTCCAGCAGCTGGCCTCCTCAGTTCCCAGAAGTTTGCAGATGGTTGTTAAAATAAGAGGGGATACTACACAGTGGCAAACATGGTGCTGTCCCAACTTTTCTGAGACATATTGCTGCCATCAAATTTAAGCTGAGTTAGTATTTTTCATGAAACAGTAAAATCTGACTTTCACCATTAAACATGTTTTCTAATTTCTTTTATGAACAAAATATTAGTTTTTGAAAGTTGCAAGCCATTGCAGTGGGTTTTTATTTATATTTTCTGCAACACCTCAATCTTTTTGGAATTGAAGTTGTAAATGGACTGATACTTTTATAATGCTTTTCTTCTCTAACTGAGCACTCAAAGTGCTTTTTAACTACAAGCCACATTCACACACACACATTCATATAGAGCTTTATTCTATGCCTTAAATGCATTTTAGCTATCACACTCCAATGGATACATCAAGAGTGATTTCGGCTTTGGTGTCTTGCTCAAGGACACTTCAGCATATAGAGATGTATCTATATGTATGAGCAGTATTATTCAAAAAATGCATGGTAAGTACTAAAATTGGTTTACAGACAACTTTAAATATTTAAGAGATGATTTATATATAACTATCTTCCATCATTTTCATAAAGCGTAACTCACCGTTATCTGTGGCGATGAAGACAGCTGTGTATTTATTATCATAAACATAAGGCGACTCGCGATCCAGTGAGGCTGAGGTGTTGACAGTTCCTCTGACTGGGTTCACACTCAACCAGCCCGCTGGGTCTTGCTGAATAGCATACCTGCACGAATGTTAGGGGAGACAAAAAGTGTAACCATGTTAGAAAAGCATCAACTATGCACTCTACAAACCAACAAACTTTGCCTCAGAATATTGCCAAACAGAAATACACAAACACTGACAGAAAACCACATTTGCCAACTTCCATATTTCCCCATACTGTGTATCCATTGTATTCCCAAATTCTGTCGCCTATTTTTTGTCGCCTATTTTTTTTTTTTAATTTAAAAAATGTGACCTTTTTTTTTAACAATAGGCGTATAACATCTAGGTCTGTAGGTGAAATAGAAATCAGTAAAACATATTAATTGTGTGAAATAAAATAAATACAATGTTTGGATATGCATTTCAAAAAGAAAGCAGAAATGAAATCATAATCTTCAACACAATCTAAAGATATTGCTGACACAGCAGAAAGCAAGGCAGATTTTTGAGATAACTATTCAACAAATTACTCCCATTTTTGGTAAAGTCTATACTGTGGGGAAAAAAGCCATACTTGAAAAGAGAATACTAGTAGATTAGTGTTTAATTAGATTTTACCATTTGAAATGCTATACCATACAGAACTGAGGTTGGAAGACGATGAAGACCTCTCAAAAATCTTGTGGGCGAGCGGCCAAGCCTGAGAAATGAGTCTGAGAGTGGATCACGACCTTGCTAATGCAGCCACTCAGTCGGCCACTGATGACTGCGAGATGGTGATTGGAAGGGGCTCACATCTGCGCTAACATCACATGCGATTGATTTAGGAGCTATGGTGCACTATATAGACACAGGAATGTGCACACACGCTTATATATGATCTCGTCGTGGGAATTCATACATGCACGGAAAACAAAAAAACAACACAGGCGAATCAAAGTTTCTAGAACACACACACACACACACACACACACACACACACACACACACACACAGACTTCCTTCAACACAAGGCCACTCCTTGCCAAAGTGCTCAGCAGTAGACAAATTGTCTTTGAAATGGAGCTCTTCAGCTAACAGAGCGCGACAAAGCCTTGGGAAATGGCTTTGCAATCAACCTCTGCTCACACCTTTCCCCTCACACTCTCACTCACATACACTTTAGCTACCAGTGATTACTACTGTTAACAAACACATATGTTTCACTGTAACAAAAGAGACAATGGTGTGAGGTTAAATGCCCCATTAATAATGACACTTCTATCATGGTAAATGCTCTCTTTCTACCCATCGCTCTCTCTTTTTACACACATACATGTATTACACACTCTTGTTAAACACACTGAAGATCCACATGATTCATAAGGCCAACTTCTCCACTATAACGGAGCTGGGTTGACAGGTTATTAACCTCCATATGTCTCTCTTCTCCCATCACTGACTGCAATATCAGACACATACTGTGCTCTCTGTCTTGCATCAGTTTTTCATCACTGCATTGTGACAGTGAAATGTACACACAGGAACATGTACACGACAATGTTTGCAGGGTATTTACTTTCCAATACAACATCCTTGCATGAGTTATATAAAATACAACGCGATGATTTGCAAAGCTCATAAACTAATAACTAAAATATTTTATTCACATAAGTATATAGAAACCATATCACATTTTGAAAATGAGGCATTTTACTATTTTGTGAAAAATACTAGCTCATTTTGAATTTGATGGCAGCTACATGTCTCAAAAAAGTTGGGACAGGGCCATGTTTACCACTTATGTAGCATCCCCTCTTCTTTTAACAACAATCTGTAAACATCTGGGAACTCAGGAGACCAGCCGCTGGACCTTTGGGAGAGGAATGTTGTTACATTCTTATCTGATATAGAATTCCAGTTGCTCAACAGTCCTGGGTCCTCTTTGTTGTATTTTGCGTTTCATGATGCACCAATTGTTTTCAGTTGGTGAAAGGTCTGGAGTGCAGGCAGGCCAGTCGACCACCTGGACTCTTCTGCTATGAAGCCGTGTGGTTGTAATAGCTGCAGTATGGAGTCTTGCCTGAAAATGACATCATCTGGAAGGGAGCATATCTTATTTAAATCTGAACATACCTTCAGCATTGATGGTGTCTTTCTATTTGTTCAAGTTACCAGAACCTTAGGCACTAACTCACCCCAGTACCATCAGTGATGCAAGCTTTTGAACTGAGCACTGATAACAAGCCAGATGGTGCCTTTCCACTTTAGTCTGGAAGATGTGTCATCCATGATTTTAAAAAAGAATTTCAAATTTTGATTCACGTGACCACAGAACCATTTTCCACTTTGCCTCAGTCCAATTTAAATGAGCTTTGGCCTAGAGAAGACAACAGTGCTTCTGGATCACATTCATATTTGGCTTCTTCATTGCATGATAGAGCTTTAACCTGTGTTCGTGGATGGCATGGCGAACTGTGTTCACAAACAATAACTTCTGGAAATGTTCCTGACTCCCACAACAGAATCATCATCTCTTTGGAATGCAGGACCAGATCACCAACATCCAATTGGTTTTGGCCATGTCCCTTGTGCACAGAGATGTCTCCAGATTCTAGGAAGCGTTTGATGATTTTATGTACTGCAGATGATGTAATATTCAAAATCTTTGCAATTTTATGTTGAAAAACATTATTTTGAAATTGCTTCATAATTTGTAGAAGCAGTTTCTAGCAGATTGCTGAACCTCTGCCCATCTTTTCTTCCGAGAGCCTCTCCAAGGTGCTCTTTTTATACCCAAACACATAACTGGCCTGTTACCAGTTAACTTAATTAGTTGCACCATGGTCCTCCAACTGTTTCTTTCTAGTATCGCTTACTTTTTGAGCCTTTTTTTGCCCTTGTTCCAAGTTTTTCGAGATATGTTGCTGCCATCAAATTGAGGATGATCTAGTATTATTTATGAAATAGTAAAACATCACACTTTCAGCATTTGATATGTTTTAATATTTTTTTGTGAAAAAGTATTGATTCATGAAAGTTCCAGATCATTGCATTGTGTTTATGTTTACATTTTACACATCGTCCCAACCCTTTTTGAATTGGGGTTGTGAAAATCATATAATTGAAACACACAGCGCACTTTTCATTCAACATAAAGAAACAGATTAACTCTAAGGCTGAGATATTAGGAACTTATAGACATTCAGCGCTACAAAAACAGTAACATACAACGGTAATATGTTTCTTCCCACAATAGAAGTTCTAAAGGAGTGTAATACTACTGTCTGCTTTAGTGCCGGCTCAAAGGTAACCACTAAATGAGTCAGAGCCATTGTTTTTCTTCTCTGTGCAAACATGGGGACAGTCCATTAGAGCCCTTTAAAGGGCAAATTAGAAAGACATTAAAAAGCCATTAGGAATATTCATATCTGGTTCAACGTGTTTATCTCCAAAACCAGAAAAGGTCCAAACAAATCAGTCAACAAATGAGACAGCCCACACACACAATGCTCGACATGTCCTCATTTAGCTGCAACACACGCAAACAAACACACAAGCTTCAACATGCAAAAGCAAGCGAAGGTAAATCACAATTTAAAGCAAAAGTGACCTATATATGCCATTCTGCATTTTTTGTGCAACTGCAAAGACAGCAAGGTAATTTGTTGGGATTTTCACATGAATTGCAGAAAGTGCAGTATCAAGAGGGCCACATTATAACCCTGGTGTTGGAGAGAGGTGGCCATTATATTGTGCATTCCACTGGACTGCAGAGCTACACCCTTAGGGGCTACTCTGACCTGCTATGGCTTTGTGAATGTTTTGGTGAGGGGTTGCCCTTAGCTGTAAGAGAATACATAGGAGAGTGGTCGGGGATTGCAGGAGCCTACTGCAACTGTCTGGGTGTATTATTAGAGGTGATCCAGGGCCAGACACATAAAACACCCAAAGTACGAGGATTTTTTAAAATTCTTATGCCTCTCAGAGAAGCCAGTCATGAAGTCTATATTGAAAACAGAAAGTTAAAATATAAGTTTAGTGGTTTGCATAATTTAGCTTTTAGGTTGAAAATAACTTAATTATATTTAAGAATGTATTATTTTTTTGCTAAATAGCTAAAATAAACAAACAAACATACAAAAAAAGTGTACAGAGGGACTACTATCTACTTATCATTTATACAATTTCTCCCCTGGGATTTATAAAGTACTCTGATTCTGATTCTAATTCTGATCATGTCCATTACTAAAATGGGGGAGAAAAACAAACAAACAAACAAACCCAAAAAGCATAAAACAAACAGTAACATAAAATCATGAAATGCAGAGACAATAGAATCCTGGTACAAAACCTGGCTTTTTAACTCTTAAAGGGGAGTCAGAACACAACACACACTGGAAAAGTGAATAATTTATTTTAAAAGCTAATTCCTAAGTTCTAATCCGAAAGCAGAGCGCCACTGTCACCCTTGTGAATATGAGACAGATGAGTTCTTCCATAATGCGATGTGAGACTTCTTCCTTAGTTTTCTCAGACAACTCAAAGGGATCTGTGTGCAGGGGGGAGAAAGACGTTTGCCGCCCACTTGTAATCCAGTTACAACAGGAACAAAATACTGGCATACATTGTGTGCATGTGTGATTATGTTTGTGTGTCAATAGCAGGTGTGGGTGGGATACACAGAATAAGACAGACAATTTGCAGTAAGAGCTAATTTAGAGAGAAGATGAAAGCAGACTCGCAAGTGCTCTAAAGAAAAGCTCTTTGCATAAATTCTAGGTAGTTCTCTTGTTTGTTTTCACTTAAGTGGCCTAAGACATGTTGCTGGCACCCATTCTTAGTAGCAGTAATTTAGTGTAGCTGTGTGTGTAAATTTCTCTTTTAAATGCACATGGGATTATTGGACCGGCCATATAAACTTCCAAAAACAGTTCAAAATATATTTTTTGAACTGCGCAGTGTATTTATTAAATACAGATGTTGACCTTTATCATGCTTTTCAGTTTGTTTCATTTGATTCATATCACCTAGTATGTTGTCTGTTTCTTCCTCTCTTTATAAGCTATGCTCGGTCTAAATACCCTAAAAATATTAACAAAAATCTGCAAAAATATTAACAAAAAACAGCAGCCTGTAGGTTATCCCTCTACATTTTGCCCCTCTTAATATGCAAACACAAGCATGTACATGCACTTCATAGGCAACAAATCAAAGTAAAATTAGCCACATTTGCCAATGGGAGCTTCTGGCTATACTGTATTGTTTTGTTATATTGACACTTTTTCTGTATTTCTTTTCTGTATACCACCACTGTGGGTCTTAACTCAAGCAAACATGTGATCAAACAACAGGCTTTCAGCTTTATTTCAAGCAGTCAGACAAAATAATTGCATTTACTATTTAGGAATTACAGTCATTTAAATACATACTCCCCCAGTTTTAGAGTTTAAAAAGCAGCTGGAAAAATTAACATTATTTTAAATGTAAGAAATTCTTTGCAGTCAGTGGCTGCTTGAAGTATACTATAGAACCCATCACCAAATGCTAGGCCTTTACTGTAACTAGCTTCAGTTTTTTAACTGAAAAGCTGCTCTGTTGGGTTCACATCAGATGTCTGACTTGGCCATTGAAGAATATCCTATTTATTTGTCTTGAGAAAATCTTGTGTTGCTTTTGCAGTATGCTTTGGGTCATTATCCATTTGCACTGTAAAGTGCCGTCCAATTACTTTTGCAGCATTTGGCTGAATCTGAGCAGAGAGTATAGCTCTGTACACTTCTGAATTCATCCTGCTACTTCTGTCAGCATCATTCTGTCACATCATCAATAAAGAATAGTGACCTGGATCAACTGACAGCCATACACGCCCACGCCATAACATTGCCTCCACCATATTTGACAGATGATGTGGTATGTTTCAGATCATGAGCTGTTCTTTTTCTTCTGCACCCTTTTCTTTTACCATCATTCTAGTACAAAATAATCTTGGTTTCATCCATTAATTTTTTTTTTCTAGATCTGGGCAGGCTTTTTGAGATGTAAGCTGGCCTTGTTCTTCAGTGTGACTGAATGGTTTGCACCTCTGTCTTTGCATTCATGGAGATGCCACTTGACTGTGGACTGATGTGAAGGGCTATTTCTTAACCAAGTAAAGATTTCTACTATCATCCACTTTAATTGTCTTCTGTGGTCTTCCAGGCCTTCTGGTGTTGCTGATTTTTGTTTGAAGAATGTTCCAGATTGTTGTTTTGGCCACTGCTTAAGTTTTTGCTATCTCTCTGATAGGTTTATTTAGGTTTTCAGCCTAATAATGGCCTCATTTACTTGCATCGACATCTCTTTGAATCTCAAATTGTGGATTGCAACCAAATGCAAGTTCAGCACTTGGAATCAACTAAAGATATGTTCAGATCATGATGCATTTCTGCAGTCAATAAAAGCAAACCAAACACACACACACACACACACACACACACACACACACACACACACACACACACACACACACACACACAAACATTAAGAAAGGAGGTGAAGTGGAGGAAGTACCTACCTGGTTGGTTGCAACCAGGAAACTTGAGTTTTAAAATCAAGTCTTTTATAACTTGAAAAATGTTAGAAAGCCCCATTTTAGAAAAATAGCAAGTATATGGAAGTAGAGCAATGCTGATATTACAGAATTGGGTGTACAACGTCAATTTTGGTCCTCTATGAACATTTCATACACTTTATACATGAAACAAACCCTTTTGCAGCTTGAATAGATTCTCCAGTGATTTAGTTTCTCACTTGAAAAAGTTGGAGAACTCAGAAGAGAAGGAAGATCAGTGGAGACTGTGATATCCTGGCTTTTAGTCCCGAGAGTATAGGTCAAGTTTCAAGATCCTGCAGCCTACATTTTCCTTGCCACAGCTAAACAGCATTTTTATTAGACTCTTCCTGTTTCTTAAGTGGCCATCAAGCAATGGGAAGAATGCCTTCAAAGCCCTGGAGAATATTACACAAAGGTTTTCAAAGGCTGAGTAGTATACCAGAATATTTTCTAATCTAAATCAAGCTGAAGTTCCTCATACTTTATACACCATTAACCCATTCTGTTGGTCACACAGGGGCACAAGTCCACAATAAGTTAATCATAACAGGTATATTTGATATAGTGCGACCTTTTGCTTTCTAACTCTTTAACTCTTGAGGGATACGTCTGTCTGTTTAACAGCTAGCTATTTTGCCATCTTCACTAACTTTGACACTAACTTTGCTTCTTTGTCATTTCATGTGGCATTTATGAGAGATTGTTTCCTGAAAACACCTGCCTGCTCTATTGAGACTAAAAGATTAGATCTGAATCCACATGAAATTCTCAAAGCATACGCTGAATTCATCTGTTTCTCCCTTGAAGCTGAGACTGTTTTCCTGCTGAGTGGGATTTACAGCAGCCTAATGCATATCCAGGCCCTCTACTCTACTATTTATCTTCTTTTGTGTTTTTGGTATAATTTCTATTTTTATGACTGTTTTATTTTTAAAAAATCAATGTTTTCATGGAACTGAGTTAGGTTTGCTTTCATTTTCTGAATGACCTGCATTTAATCAGCCAATCTATAGCAGGCCGCAATCCATCCAGTGGTCAGAATCTATCAAAAGTGATCCAAGGAAAGAACAGTGGTGAACCGGTGACAGGGTCACAGGTGGCCAAGGCTCACTGATGCATGTGGGGCAGCAAAAGGGGGACCAAGACAATTACAGACAGGTGGCTATAAAAATTTTATGCAGGATTAGTGTAAAGCTTGCATGCAGCTGCTTAACCATGAAAACCCATGCCACGAAGCTCCCAGTGCACACTTTCTGTGCTGTACGTCAATGCCAGAGGAGGTTTGGAACATAGCAGTGTTGGAGACTCTTATACACTATCGACTTCCCTACGACACCCCTTTGTATCTTTATGTGGTCTGCCACTTTGTGGCTGAGTTGCTGTGGTTCCAAAATGCTTCCACTTTGCAATGATACCACTTACAATTTATCTTAGAATATCTTAGAAGGGAATAAATTTCACAAAATGACTTGTTGAAATAGTGGCATCCTGTTACAGTACCACGCTCAAATTCTTTAGAATCATTCAGTCTTTCAAAAATGCTTGTAAAGGCAGACTGCATGGTTACGTGACTGATCTTATACATCTGTGGCAACTGGACTGAATGAAATACCTGAGCAGCTGTTAAGAAGTCTGGCCAAATACTTTCGTTTATATAATGTATGACTCTTGTTTTGCTCCTCTTTTGCTGATTGCCACAACCATTTAGTTAGACAAAACATTTGTAACCAAAAATGATGGCTAGTCAGATTATGATTACATTGAATTTGAGAAGCAGAGTGCAGTTATACAGTAGTGGCTCTTAACCTCAGGGAACTTTGAATTACTTTTAGGGTTTGATGGTAGATCCAGGTAATATGTAAATAAATGCAAATGATATGCCCATGCCTATGTAGTTATATTGCTGTTTTACTTTTCATCACTGTATGCATGTGTGTGTGTGTGTGTGTGTGTGTGTGTGTGTTTTGGCTTATGGGCTTCCTTCAATAATCAAATAAAATTGAGCAAAAACACATTTTTTTAATGTGGCAAAGTTCATTTCCCACACACCTATATCAGGGTGATACAGGTATCATTTCATATTCTGAGAGGTTTGAGTTGTTCAAAGATACATAATGAATACAGGTTGGGGAAGCTGGAAGGTAACTACCGTGTCCCTGATTAAAATGCCCAACAGTATGAAGAAGATAGTGTTGTATAATGAGACAAGGATCAGAGTCAAATAACACACTATATGATTCCCAGGTGTTCCCACAGGTCTTTAAAGCAGAATGATGAGGATTTTTGGGGCAAAGGGAAATGCATCTAATTTGAATATTTAAAATCTTGAAGCATGTGTATATATAGAAAGGAGAAGCTCCTGTAACTCCATTCTATTGGGTCACTTGAAAAATTGACCATTTTCTACTCAACACTGGATTCATTTCTTTATTTCAAACTCTCCTTCACACACATACTACTGACACCACAAAAAGCACATTTTTAATTTTCTGCAGTGCGCTGCAGCTTAGATGAATGTATAGTTAAACACTTGGATGAGAATGACGGCGGTACACAGTAAACACTATTATGCATTTGTCTCACTGCCACCCCCAGTTTCACTGACTCTCTCTCTTGTTTTTTCTGACCAGACTCTCAGCTGGCTCTAACTTTAGCTCACTGTCTTTATCTGTCTCTCTATCACTTTCTTCTCTCTCCCCTGCCAGAAAGATCTTCTTCTGATTGGAGTCTAACTTACTGTGAGAATGGAGACGGCACAGAGCCAATGCTAATAGCCTGTTTCTATCTGTGAGCTACTGAGTGTGTGAGCGATAGATATGAGAACATCAATCAAGGGAAGCAGTAAAAGTACAGAGGTTGTGCTGGCTTGTGTTTGGCTATAGCAACTGTATGCTTCATCCAAATTTGTGGTTAGCAAAGCGAGAGGAGAAGGAAAGGAAAAGGGAAGGGGCAGAGCAGGAAAATGAGATAAGGAGAGGGATCAAGGATGGTGATAAGACAGGGTTGCATGAGACTGAAACTGTGAATAAGTGTGAAATGAAAAGGCATTCTCCCTCCTCTCGATCACTGACTGCCTCTAAATTATCTTTCTTCTGCAATGGGGACCTGGAACCAGCCAAAATAGTATCTGCTCTACACCTATAAATCCCATTGTTAGGACTAACTTGTTACTTGTAATTATCTCAAAATCAATTTCAGGTAAAGCCTGATTCAGGGAAGACTTGTGACCCAGCACCACCTATGTGTGCCCATCTCCATCTCTGTGGGTTTCTTACCCAACCCTGCTGTAGTGTGAGAAACAGTCTAGAAGTATGTGCAAACTAAGAAGTCAAAACACTTCATATTTTAAATTGATTATGTTTACTTCCACCCAGAGGCCCAGGCACAGCTTGCCTACTGTGGGTACCCTCAAATCTTCAGGGACGGCACTGGGATCCAACACTAATTGACCTTCTGTGCTTGTCTACTTGTCAGTAAGGTATTTCAAGAGTTTATGTAGTCATCATTGTGTATAACAGCCAACGTTTTACTTTAAAGATTAACTAACAAATTTATTCACCAGTTGGGAAAGAAAAAAGTAATCATAATACTACAAAACAATGATATAAATAAATCCTCATTACACATTTACACTGTGCCTGCAGCATGTGCATAGGCTCCAAGGCTTTGTTGCTGAGTTTTCTCAAAAATGAAGCAAGATGTCAGGGCTTCAGCAGTCATGGAGATATCGTGTGAAAACCACAAGAATTTTGAATGGTTGTTTGTGTTCCTCCTACATTCTTTGATGAATGTGCAGGATGATCACAGTGGATACAGAATGTTAAGCATGATTAACAGTCCAATATTGGAGCACACAATACAGACACACAATGAAAAATCATTTCCTGTTAGTGGTATAATCAAAGAATCATGTATAATATACCCATTTAGTATTGTGGTAGCGATATCAATGGGCCTACACAACAGTGTATCTATAGTGGGACACACCTTAACTCCTTGTATAAAGTGCAAACCTAGTTTTGACAAAAACAATAAACTTGTGGGTTAGTAGAAACTGAGCTCTTTAAAGAGCTCTTTAAAGCTGCAGGAAATTGTAGACTTAGGTGAGGGGTTGTCTTTAAGACCCACCCTTTCATACTATTATATGAGCAAAAGTAATGGGCCACACTGCTTAATTCAGGTGTTTCATTTACTTTCATTTTCATAGGTGTATAAAATCAAGCACTTAGCCGTGCAGTTAGCCTTTACAGACATTTTTAAAATGGGTTGTTCTAAAGAACTCATTGAATTTCAGTGTGGTATTGTAACAGAATGCTGCTGTTGTGACCAATCAGTTTGTGTAATTTCTTTCCTCCCCACTATTCCACAATCAAGTAAGTGGCATTGTTGCAAACTGGAAGCATTCAGTGATCACAACACCTCAGCAACAAAGTGGCAGATCTCGTAAAGTTACATAATGCTGAGGCACATAGTGTATAAAAGTTGCCAATACTCTTCCGACTCCATACCTGTAACACCCCTAACCCCAACATAGCCATTTGGACTGAAAGGTTTCTGTTATCATTCCATTCACATTGGCACAGTCTAATTTAACTGTAAAATGAAAGAAAGTACGTCAGTCTTACAGCTACCAGACCCCGCTGCAAACACCAAACAAGAATAAACAGCCAAAACTCAACCAGTCCACACAGTCGAGCCAAAACATACCCGATTATGCACATTATTTAAATAGCATAGAAATGACTTAAAAACATTGTCATGATAATGATAACAATGTTTTTAATCACAGCGAATTTAAGAATGATCACTCAAACGGCCACCGATATCAATAAACATAGGAGCAGGTGTGCAAGAGCCTCTGTGAAGACTGGTATGGACCTCCTTAATCCACTGTTCCTCCATTGTGCTCCTTTTATATATAAGGTATGAGCTGAGCCTTTTATGAATGACACACCATTTCAAGCTACCAGTGACTAGGCTATGTAACTATTTGATTGTGATGCTTGGCATTATTTATTTAAAAAAAAATCATTATTTAGCATTGTTACTTATTTATCGGAACTTCCTAAATCATACATTTCTTAGATAAATAGGAAAAGGATTATTGTTGGGCAGGGGAAGCTGTGTTGACAGCCTCTTGTGACAAGGAGTGCTGCGGCACTCCCAGTACCCCTACTTCCCACAGCCTCGCAATAACTGCAGTGTTCCAAACGTTCTCTGGCAATAACATCACCATAAAAACTGTGTGCCAGCAGCTTTATGACAGGGGTGTTTATAAGCCTTACATCATCAAGCGCAATCCCAAGCATTGAATGGAATGGTGTAAATCACATTGATCCTGGACTCTGGAGTTGAAGTTTAGCAAATGAAAGGAGAGTGGATCTCTTCCTTACCGCATAAAGCAAGGTTAATGAAGCCATGGCTGAGTAAGTTTGGTGTGGAAGAGCTTGACCGGCCCACACAGAGCCCTGACCTCAATCCCATCAAACACCTTTGGGATGAACTAGATCAGAGATTGTGAGCCAGGTCCTCTCATCTGACATTGTTGTATGACCTTACAATTGCTCTTCTGGGAGAAGGAGCAAAATTTCCCACAGACACACTCCAAAATCTTGTAGAAAGCCTTCACAGAAGAGTGAAAGCTGTTATAGTAAAGCGGAGACCAACTCCATATTAATGCCTATGGATTTACAATGTCATAAAAGCTCCTGTAGGTGGCCCAATACTTTTGTCCTTATACTGTATTTCTCAGACCCATGGTTACTCCAAAACTATGTTGTATATATTCGAAGCCATTTAAACATTAGTCACAAGACAGTTGTTAAAACTGATATAATGATGCTTGTAAGCATGAAAAAGGGCCAATTTTGGCATTATTTTTATTCTATTACAATATAGTTACTCAAGTTACTTATTGCAGTACAACACTGCCAACATGTGCTTTTTTAAAAATGAGCCCTTGAAAAACCTCACTGACATGGTAGAAAGGAAAGGAAAAAAAAAAAACTGCTTTACATTTTTACAACGCTGAACTGACCTAATTTACTGAATTGTAAATCAGAGGTCAACAAACATTTGCATTCCTTCTGACAAGAAATAATTAAAAAAAAACTTTCCTTTTTCTGAGACGAGAGAGAGAGAGAGAGAGAGAGTGAGAGTGTGTGTGTGTGTGTGTGTGTGTGTGTGTTCGGCTTTGAAGCCATTGTTCTTCAAACATAAGTGAGTTCTTTGGGGTCGCCTACAGAGACCTTGGTCAGCCACTGTCAGCTGGATTTCAACTCTTAACTGAGCTGAGCTGCCCAGTTTGGGCCAACCACTGCTCTAGGCCATGTGAACAAATTACCCATGTCACACCTGTTCATATTTCTGCTCCGTATCAGCACAGTGCAGCAGGTCTATACAGAGGAAATAAATGTGGTGGCACTGAGAAAAGCTGGCGCGTGCTGCATCAATCATCTGTCAAACAGATTCAGTGGAGGTTTGTCTTTGTGTATGTGCTAGTGAGCAAAGCAACATGGTGCAAAAGATGAGAAGGTGTTTCTATTAGGATATGAACGGTGCTGAGGATTAATTAATTGGCAGTCATGGAAGAATGCAACTGTTAGAAAGCTGTCTATGGGTAGGAAAGAAAATCTACTGTAAAACGGTAAATCCTAGTGATAATCATTGAATTATTGGTGTTATATGTGTAAATCAAATAAGAGAGGTGAAAATTGGAGAAAAAGAGCTCTATAGAGATGTAACAAGACTGCCAGAAAGAGAAAAGATCAGATCCAACTGTTGTGAGTAAAAGGAGCCACTTGACATTTCTTTTTTTTTTTTTTTCAGTGCATGTTTTTCACTTTGACCTCCTCCCTGCGTCCATGCCGGCAACTCCAGAGAGGACAGTCTGCTCTGCCTTTCTCCAGTGCAGTTACTGATCCAGAGAATAATGGATCCTGGCTTAAATCAGACCTAAGCAGGAGTGTGACTGAATATGAATATTCAACCTACGTCTGATTTTCCTTTTACACAACCAGAAAAGCATCAATGCCTCTTTTCAGCCTGCTGACTATTGTCTGCTGTGAGCCAGGTAAAGTCTCAAGAAGGCTTTGTGCCAGTTCCACTGAACAACTGCAGACGCTCCACAGAGTATACTGAACAAAGACCCACTGTGTCTATTTAACAGCAACAGTGGAGCGTGCACAGTGAGATGGTGGCCTGGAACTGAAAGATGAAAATGAATGGTTTGCATTATTATTATTTGGCAGGAACAGTGAGGAAAGTGCAAGAACACTCCTTTGACACATGGAGAAGGCAAAGTGGCTGTGTGTGTGTGTGTGTGTGTGTGTGTGTGTGTGTGTGTGTGTGTGTGTGTGCATTGTGAGAC
>VUQH01006643.1:4766-17702 GCA_015106775.1 Etroplus canarensis | reverse complement strand
TTAAAAAATAATAAAAATATATATATATATATATATATATTTTTTTTTTTTTTTTTATTTATATATTTTGTTTTTTCACATAAACAATGTAACAGGTCCACAAATTATGTCTCATTACGGCTGGGATAGGCTCCAGCCCCCCTCCAACCCTGAACTGGATAATAAATTACATTACATATAAAACTCAACTATAACAATAATATGCTGCAATTTTAAGCTATTACAGCAGTGTTTGTAAATATTTATGTAATTTCATTGTTTTTGCACTGGTAAATATCTTTTATTTAATAATAAGAATCCTCCAAACAATACATACAATATATATTTAATACTACAAACTGTATTGTATTTATGGAAAATTTCTGTATTTTTATGAGTTGGTTAAGGCCCGAATGCTGCTGTTCACTTTTTTCTTACAGTGCAGACTACCAGCTCTCTCTAATATATCTCCTTGAACTCGTCTTTCATTATAGATCAATTATAATTTAACTCATCTTCCTCACAGTTTGGTCCAATAGACTTTTTGTTGTTTTTGTTGTTGCAACATATGTGGAAAGTGCAAAGTTAGTGTGACCCATAGTTGCCAAAATATTTAAGGAAAACAAGTTGAGTTGAACTCAAGAACAAACTTACCAAAGTCAGTCTAATTTGTGGTTTGTGTAGAAGATTATCTGAACGAGCCAGGCTAACTTTAGAACGACAAGCAAAAAATATATCACAATAATCTCAAAAGTAACGAACAGACAAAAAAGTCTCCCCCTTGTTACTGCTTCGACTCATTGGTGCAGTTTGGAACAGCTTCACACAGTTTAATGGCTTTAAGAGGCCTACGCAAAACTTGAACTTCAACATTCTTGTCTGGAAAATACTTCAAGGCAGTGGTTCTCAGACTTTTTTTTTCATACCCCACTTCAGAAGCCAAAAACAGTTTGTGTTCCACACCACACAGAAATGCACATCCCGCACCTCAGAATTATATTGGTCACTAACAATAAAAAATAATCCACTTGAAGTTTTGCTTCAATAAAGGTTCATATTATCAGTGCAGTAGTGTCAGCAAATGCTTGCTTGTTTCTTTTTCATATAAAAAATCATGTTTATTCACCTTAGCTTCTTTTCATATTTTTCCCTTGTATTCTCGCCACAGTGACCCCTTGGTGGAGAATACAAGGAAGCAGCTGAAGGGTACATTACACTCAATAAACTGTGGAATGTTTTCTTGTGTCTTGTGCCTTTTTGTCTCCTGTGACCTTTTTGTGTTGGTTTATGGTATTATTCATATGAAAGGATATTTTATTTTAATCAGTCCTGTAGGGGGTGCTTCTGTACATTTATGAATGAATGAATTAGTTATTCCAAACATAAATCAAATAAAATAACACAAAAAACAAAACGTGAAATTTACAAAAAGCCATCATAATAATATGACGAACAAATGATGTCTATGAAAGTATCTTAATTTGAATTCACACAAGAGAACCTTCAATATGACTTCTTTGAAAAGGTGCAGGAAGAAGCAAATGCTTATTAAGCCTTACCCCTGTTCAATCCATCATAAACTGGAGATACTGCCTGATAAACATATGCATCACCCCAGACAGCTGACCTGGGATGCTTTCTACCCTTATCCATTTCAATACAATTCCAAAATCCAAAATCACACTGGGTGCAAGACACTCAGGTAAATGAAGTAAGATTTCACAAATAAACTGCGGGTTAGGAAAGCTTTTAATTGTTTTATGCATGTCGGGTGGTGAATCAGCTACTAATCAGGCAAGGACACAAGAAATTTATTGGACCACCTGTTATAAAAACAAGAAAGACCATCCAGCATCATGAAGTGCTTTAATACAGACTCTTTCCTTTTCAGTGACATTTTACCATTTTGAACAGGAAGGAGGAATTTCAAACTGCATTTACCTTTTAACCTTTTGAAACAAAATAAGATCTCTGTGTATTGAGGTGTGTTTCACTGAATTTCAATTCAGAAGCGGAGCAAAACACCGGAGATATTTCAAAACAGTGACGTAATGGAACATGATATGGAACAGTGACGTGACGTCCTCTTGATACAGACCTTAGAACAATGTTTAGAATCAAAAGTTCCACAAAGGTTTACGTACGTACCGAAACACTGTTTCTGTTTTGCCATCACTACTCTGCACTGTCCTTCCCAATAAGGGCAAAAGGCCAAAATTAAAAAAAAAACAGTTAAAGTGGTGAAGGTGGAACTGCTTCAGATTAATCATGCAAGAATGTAGACAGAAATAAAGACAATGACTTTATTAGCAAATGCTGAATTTTTTCTGGAGTTATAAATAAAAAGGATGAAACAAAGATATTAAACAGACAGAAATATATTCAGAATATTTCAGCATTGTATTTGTGAGTAAACTCTAGGGCACTTACTGTACATGAATTTCCAAGTTCAACAAACAGAACTTTTGCTGAACTTCTAACAATCTTTTGCAGTCATTTGCTAGAAGAATTAGTTTTGTTAACGCAAAAAAGTCTGTTATTTTTTAAAAAACAAATTAAATCATTGCCAAGAAACCTCTCGGCCAATCTATCCTTCACAGTATGTCAGAAAGTGGGAAATTTAATTAGATATACTTCTACTGTTAAAGGTAAACTCTTTTTTAATTTTTTTTTTTCTCAAGATCAGTAGAGATTTATATCTATAAGACTGACCACACTTCAGCAAATCATGACTGTTAATAAGAGCTGCAGCACCTCATTAAAGATGACTGTCAAAAATTTCAATCCTGTCATAAAGACAGCAGAGTTGCTGACTGGAAAGATGTTTTAACTAACAGCACATTGTGTCACTTCAGGAAACCAGTGACCTCTGTGTCATGGCCCTTGGGTTCTGCTTATTTGAGTTTTGGTTTATATATTTGAACAATCCTGTTGTGATTTCTTTACACTAGTAGATTGCAAGTTTTATTTAATCATTTAATCTCTGACTCCTCATTTTAGCTTGTCTAGTGATGAGTTTCATTTTTTAAAAACTGTGTTTTGCTTCATGCATTTTTTTTTAATAGTGGTAGCTTTAGTTCCCTCAGTGTTTCCCCATCTGTTTTTTCAGCCTCATCTTAATGCTAGTGCCTGCTCCACTGTCTCTGTCATCTTGTCTACAGTAAGTCTTCTTCTGTCTGTGTTTAGTATTATCCTTTTGAGTATTCCCTGTTTTACTTTGAAGGTTGAGTTTCCTTAGTGGTTTGGATTAGTTTTACTTCATCTTTTGTGATTGTCCTGAATCTTTTCACCTGTGTCTTGTCAGGTGTTTGCCGTGCCGTCTGCCCTACAAACATTTACCAAAGAATGGGTCACTGAAACTGAGTGTGGTATTATAATAAGATAGCCATTGCAACAAGTTAATTCTTGACATTTCTTCCCTATTTTTGCAAAGTGGAAGTGTTTAGGAACCACAGCAACTCAACCATAAAGTAGCAGAGTGGGGTCGTCGAGAGCTGAGGCACTTAGTGTGTAAAAGCCCCCGGCACTCTGCTGACTCAGTAACTGCAGGGTTCCAAACCCCCTTTGACATTCACATCAGCACAAAAACTGTGTGCTCAGAGTTTCATGGCATGGATTTCCATGACTGAGCAGCTGCATGTAAACCCTACTTTACCAAGCACCATTTAAACATTGGATGGAGCACTGTAAAGCATGCTGCCACTGAACTGGAAACGTGTTCTGTGGAGTGATAAAGCATACTTCTCTATCTGGCAGTCTGATGGATGAGTCTGGGTTTGGTGAATGCCAAGAGAATGTTGCCTGCCTGCCTGCCTGCCTGCCTGCCATCTGTAAAGTTTGGCAGGAGAGAGATAATGCTATGGAGTTCTTTTTCTGGGGTTGGCCCCCTTAGTTCCAGTGAAGGGAAATCCTAGTGCTTCACCCTACAAGACATGTTTAACAATTCTATATTTTCTGCTTTGTGGGAACAGTTTGGGAAAGGCGCTGACTTCAACCTCATTAAACACTTTTAGGATTAACTACTGTAGAATGGAAATTGTGAGCCAGGCCCTCTTGTCCAACATCACTGTCTGACCTCAGAAATACTTTTCTGGATGAATGGGCACAAATTCCCACAGTTACACTCAGAAAAATCTTGTAGAAAACCTTTCAAGAAGAGTGGAAGCTGCTACAGCTGCAAAGAGGGGACAAACTCAATATTCATGCCATTTATTCCACTTAGAATGGGATGTTATAAAAGCCTCTGTAGACGTAATGAGCAAGTGGCCCAATACTTTTGTCCAAATGGTGTAACTGGTGTGATTTAGTTCTGAGGCTGTCCGTAGAATAAGTGTGTATGACAGCTGGGACACCTTTAAAATACTAAGTTTGATTTGAGGGGAACTTCTCAAAACTGTACTCAAATATTTTTCTCATAAGAGAACCAAAGGTCTCTTTGCAGAGCAGGCCGGACTGTCAAAGCACGGGATGTTTCCAAAGGATGTAATGTGAAATTCCTCAGAGAGCCTGGAGAGTTTGCATAATTCAAGCATCACAGATATATTTTTTTGTCCCACCACATCTATTGCTCACAGTGATCAGCCACACCCTGTCCACTTTTCACTTTATGTTTCACCCTTTAATAAATTATTCTATGCAGGTTGTATAGCATGCATGACATCCATAACATGCAGTGACACTGACCAAACAGGAGAGGGCAACATCCACTTGGATACAAAGTTGCTTTGACATGAGCCAACTCTTCCAGCATAAAGCATTTCCAGTTTTCTGGAGGACATCAGCTCATCAAATTCCCATAACTAAGTGTAGAGAAATTAACCATTCTAATATTTTTTGCTTGAGGTAAATGCATTTCATGATTTTGCACTTCTTCAACTGCACTGTAATACTCTGAGGCAACACCAGCCTATGTATAACCTTCTCAAGAGTAGTGACTATTTAGGCAAGGCCAACAAAAAAATGGCATCTGCTTGATGATTTGGAACATGGTCTATTTTAAGGTGTTATATGTATTCAACACAAAATCTTTCTAAGGATTATTCAGTTTGGGTCAAAGTGTCAATCCAAACTCCTGACAGGCACAGAGTAATTTCCAGTGTTTAAAGAAATTAATGAAAAGTTTAAATATGTATTTACTTCTAAGCCTAAAAGCAGGGCTAATAACCAACAACCTGCGATGTCATGACGACACATTCATTTCAGTGTTGGTGAAAAAATGACTTACTTGTAATGTTTCGTTGACATTTGCTGATGTCACACATGACACCTCCCTTATTATGGGGCCCAACTGAGAACTCACTTCTTCCATCTTCTCAAAAGTCTAAATGAGAGATTAAATGATTAAATAAGAAATCTTTACTTATGTATTGGCTATGACAAACAAGAATCAGAAAGTGCCATACCTAGTCAATACATAAAAAGAATTAATAGTCACAGAAAATAATAAAATAAAGAAGAAGAAGGAAAAGTAGAATTAAAACAAATGCCGAATTAAAAGAGCAGTGTGAAAATTTAAGATAATACAAATTTCGCAACTAGAAGTTTTTCTTCAGTTCTCTTTTGGCTGCTGTAACGCAGTAATTTCCCATCATTTGGGAAGAGTGCAGTATTTCTTATTATCTAAAATAAAACTACAGTTAAAAGCATTACAAGAAAGAAAAAAGAAGATATAATGCAAGCAGCTTTCTTTAAACAAGTTTTTTTTTAGTCACAGCAGTATTATACTGATCTGGACACAGTACAGGGACATCCAGGGTAAAGAGGCTGAGCTCTGATATAATATGGATCAGGAGCCAAAGATGGGAGGCTATGATTGGTATAATGTGGTCAAAGCTGCCTTTTGAACCTTTAGACTCTCATTACAATTCTAAAGTGCAGTATATGGAAGGCCTGAAACCAGACCTTCATCATCTGGATGAATTCTGTGGACTGAGGTTTCGTCTTCAGCCACGGACCCATGAATGAATGAATGAATGAATGAATGAATAAATAAATAATTCTAGCTACATTGTGTGCATGAAAAAGTGATGTATTTAATATATTGATAAATAGATAGGGTAGCATCTAGTGTAACACTAAGGCTTGACTCTTTCAGTCTGTGATTTAATCATTTATTTGGTTACAAAATGCATCTCTGATTTATAACACCCAACTTAGTGAGTATTATTTTCTTTAGTGTCTCTGCCCATCCTCTAAGGTATAATTTACTTTATATATACACTCACTTAATTAGATACGCCCTGCTGTTGCCAGGTTGGACCCCCTGTTACCTTCTGAACTGTGTTAATTCTTCACGCCATTGATTCTACAAGGTGCTGGAAACATCCTCAGAGATTTTGGCCCATATGGACATGATTGCTGCAGACTCATCAGACCAGGTGATGTTTTCCAGTCTTCTGTTGTCCAATTTTGGTGGGCCTGTGTGAATTGTAGCCTCAGTTTCCTGTTCTAAGCTTACAGGAGTGTAGTCTCCTGCTGCTTTGAGGTTTGATGTGTGGTGCATACAAAGACGCTCTTCTGCATGCCTTGGCTGTAACAAGGGGTTATTTGAGTTACTGTAGCCTTCCGATCAGCTTGACACAGTCTGGTCATTCTCCTCTGGCACAAAGAGGATATTTTCACTGAGCATTTTCTCATTTTTGAATCATTCTCTGTAAACCCTGAGAGCAGATCCAGTTTCTCAGATGCTCTGACCAGTCAGTCTAAAGTCTCACTCATTTTTTTTTTTTTTTTAAATATCAACATTTGTTTGATCCCCACTTTTTTAGTTTGAAGCATCTACAGTATATGCCCAAGCAATGATTTTTTAAAATCAGCTGATTCTAATCTTGACAGGAGGTTGCCTCACTTGTTTTTGCCGGAGCAAAAGAACCAGATTTGGCAAGCACTTTCCATAACTTGAATGGAGTAGAAAACAGGCAAATCCAATCATGTGATACAAAGCTCTGGAGCAAGGATGTGGAATTTCAGGTTGTTTGATCAGGTGGGGTTCCCAAGGTCAAAAGGTGAACTCTCAGGCTCATTTTTACAAACTGAGAGTAGATCACCTCAAACTGATCACCTTATCACAAAATATGTTTTGTTGACAGGTGTGCTGGCAATCATGTCTGAGGTGTGTGGTGAGCCATATCAGTAATTACATGTAATAATGTAAGGGCTGGCTGCACATCAGTAATGTGCCTTTTTGAGTTATAATACAGCAATGCAGATTTTTGATGCGTGAAACGAGTTGACAACCTTTACATGAATTACGTGCTTTGGTATCATCACGAGATCTTATGTGCTGTGTTTTCACAATGCAGCACCTGCACTCGCCAGTTATTTTGGAAACATTTGGACTCATCTTTAAGAACTGGTTGGATGGCTAATTTTAGAGTAGGCTCTTCAATTTCACTGAAATTCTCCTCTTTTTTTTCCACCTGACCTTTTGTCAGTGGATGACATTGGTATTTCACTGGAAATGTCTCTCACATGCGGTTTCTTAATTAAACTATAACAGCACGTATGGAGATGAAAGTCACAAGTGTTTCTTCTGGCATGTGCATGTGAGTTTATTCCTGCTACATACAACTTTCCCCATTTATCACACATGCATGCAGAAAAGTTTGTATTTTCTTTTTAAACTCCCCGAATGAGCCAAAACTGTACTATTGCCAGATAAAACCAAAGGTTTTGTATTCTGGAGTCCCCTCCAAAAATACTGGAACAGAAAGGCCAATTAGTTTTGCTGTTTGTGTGTGACATCAACAGATGAATATGAACAGAGAGATCAGACTTTCAGTTTTTATTTTTGGGTATTTACATCTAGATATGTTAAACAACATGAAACATAATACATTTTGTATCAAACCCCCAGTTTTTCAAGTGGAGCTAAATTAAAGTCAGAAATAATGTTTGGTTCCATATCACTTGTTTTCAATAACTACATCAAGCCTACGGTCCATAGATTGCTCCAGGTTTCTTGTTTCTTCATTGCTTATGCCATTCCAGGCTTTCACCACAGCATCTTTTAGTTGTCTGTTTTGCAGGGTTTCTCCTTTCAGTCTTCTCTTCAGGATCTGATAAGTTCTTAGGCTAAGCTGTAGTTGTCAACTTGTCTAGTCCAACACCTTCCATTCCCCCTCGGATGTGCTTTGGATCATTGTCTTGTTGCATAATAAAATATCTCCTGATTAATCTAGGTGCATTTCTCCATAAACTGGCAGACAGTATGTTTTGTCTGTGTTCATTCTGCTGCTACATTCAGAAGTTACATCATCAGTAAAAATGACTGATCCTGTTCCAAAAGAGGCCGCGCATGCTCAAGCCATGATACAGCCTCCACCATGCTTCACAGATGAGCTTGTATACTTAGGATCATGAGCAAATTCTTTCTTTCTCCATACTTTGGCCATTCCATCACTTTGGCAGAGGTTAATCTTTGTCTCATCACTCTATAACTCTTCGTTCCAGAGTTGTGACTTATCTCTGTACTTTATTGTAAACTCTTGTAAACTGCATCTTGCAGTGTGGCCTCTATATTGTCATTCTCCAAGTCTCCTTCAAACAGTGGACTGTTCTATTCTACCTCTGCTCTTTGGAGGTTGTTCATGATGCTACAGGCTGTTGTTTTGGGGGGGGGGGTTCTTGACCACTCTCACCATTTGTCTGTCATCAGTTGTTGTTGCTTTCCTTGCCTGTTGTTCAGTAAATCAGTGGTTTCCTGCTTTTTCAGTACATTCCAAATCTTGGTTACTGGATATGTTTTTGAAATACCCCTGATGGATTTCCCCCTTTTCTCAGCTTCAGAATGACATGCTTTTCTCCCATAGACAGCTCTCTGGTCTTAATTTCAGTCTGCCCTTCTTATGTAAAAAACACAGTCCTCCCAAGTGAAAACCAAAGCTTAAACTAAGAGTAGATATCCAGGGCTTCTTAATGATTTAACAAACAGTCTCATATGGCACACCTGGGTAACAAGAAACACCTACTGATTGTTACATTCAATACTTTTGCTTGCTTGAAAAACTGAGTATTTGATACAAAATGTGGTTTGGTCTATGTCATCTGTATATCTAAATGTAAATACCGGGAAATAAAAGCTGACACTCTGATCTCTCTTCTCACATTCATCTTTTGATCTCACACACAAACGTCTTCAATGCACAGCAAAAACAGATTCACTGGCCTTGCTGTTCCAGGATGTTTGGAGGGGACTGGATGAGGGTTGTGGAAATATTGAAGAAAAGCTGAAGCTGAATTCCAAAAACTGGATTTACTTGTGCATGCGCTACTTGGTATTGACCTCACCTAGATTCATGCTTTGTGATTTCCAGTCAGGAATCCTCCTGATTCTTCTTTTCTGAAACAAGTTCTGAGGCTTTGTCTGAAATATGTTTACATTCAACAGCAGCCACTATGCTGGTGTCACTTCCCGACAGCACAGTCAACTAGTCCTCCTAGAACGGAATGTTGTCCTGCAAACATTTGTGGGTACGCCTCCTGTTATGCTGATAAGTATGCACAGACTTTTTGCCTGCTCTTTACATTTTCTAGACTCACCTGTAGACTTGCCAGGTGAGAAGTAGTGATTAGAAAAGAGTGATGCAGTAAGACAAGTGGAAGACGTTTAGGAAGAAGGCGTGACAAGAGAATCGACATAACCTGCAGACAAAAGGTGGTATCAGTCTCAACACTTTGGATCATGTCTTTGTCAAAGCCAGAGGAGCAGCTTGCATACGAGCTGAGCTGTCCAATTTGCCTTCAGTTGTACTCTGATCCAGTGGTTCTCCCCTGTGGGCACAACTACTGTCTAGCTTGTATCAGCAAGACCATTGACAGCATAGAGACGGGTGGCAAAATACTCCCACGTTGCCCAGAGTGTCGCGAGGAGTTTCCAGGCGTGGAAACGCTGCAGAAAAATTTCAAACTTCGCAGCATCATTGAGGGTTACAAAGCCACCGCACAACTGCTGAACACGCAGGCTGACCCTGTGCAAGAGCCAATGGAGGTTTTCTGCGATCACTGCATAGACGAACAGTCACCAGCTGTGAAGACGTGCCTGAAGTGTGAAGTGTCTCTGTGCTCCAGGCACCTTCAAAGACACCACGAGAAGGAATTGTTCAGGACACACACTGTGGTGGAGCCCATAAAGGAGCTGGGAATAAAGGGCTGTGCCATCCACCAGCGTCCCCTTGAATACTTTTGTTCCAATGACATGACCTCTCTGTGCGCCTCATGCTTCGTAGAAGGCCATCACCAGAACCACGATGTTCTCACCTTCAGCGCAGCTGAAGAAGAGATGAGACGAGCACTGGAGACCAGAAACAAGGTAGTTTTGACTGTGTCATTCAATTGATTTTCCTTCTACAGACAATTTACCTACAGTCATATAGTAACATTAGTACTTTGGGAGTAGGGGAGTCATTTGGTATGCAGAAATTCTAAATAATTAAACCTGCAACAGCAAGTCAGGTGAAAATGCAAAAAAGTGAAATTAGTGCTCAGGTAAAGCTTTTATTTTGTCAGTGTGTGCAAAAGCTTTTTAAAGCGATACATTTTTTTATGCTGTGAAAAAGTACAGTTACAGTGAGGGAACTCTGAGCAGGAATGACAAGGTTATGATATTTATACATGCGTGGGAAACCAGCCTAACACATATCAAGTTTGAGTAAAGTGACTGATAGCTATCTGACTTACTGCCATTGTTTTTTGGGAGCGGTGATCTACAGGAATGAGTCTGCCTGACAGAAACAGTATAATAACTTTTGACAGAGCTTAAGGGTGTGCTCAGTTCAAATGCATAAATTACATCAGGAAAAGTGCCAAGTTGTCACTCAAAATTTGGCATCAAGGCTCAGAAAATGCTCAAATATTATTGGAAGCTGATCATATTTTATGTAACATCTCATCTTTTTTCCAATTACAGGACACCTTTACTGTACTCATGAATACACTGCATGCTCTGCTTGTTTTCCAAAAGCCATTTACAAGAAAAGGGCATCCAGTTATTCCAGATTTTAAATCTTTTGTGTTTACCTCAACTGAAAGAATCCTATTGTGTTAACATATTAAATGCATGTTTGTAGGTCATTTTCAGCAGACTGCAGCTGATGGAGAGTCTCCTACAGAAGATGGTGGAGGAGCAGGGAGCCTCTGAAACTGTAGGAGACAAAATGGTCAACAAGGCTGTCACACTCATGGACAGTATGGGTGCACTGGTGGACAGGTAAATTTCTAAAGATAATAAAGTAGATACACTGTCCAAAGATGCTTTCAAAGACTCTGAAAACATTTTATCACAGTACACAGTTTACAGTTTAACGCACACACACACACACACACACACACACACACATAACCCCCCAGGGCTGGGAAGGAGATTTTTAATACATCAGTACTGCAATTTTCCTGATGTAAAATAGATGCAATATTCAAAAAACAAATTTCCCCCCCAAGGATTAAAAGAATAACACAATCCTATTGCACAGTATGTTTTCAATCGGTAAGTTAACAAACTAAGTTACTTTTAAAAAGATAGGAACCCACCACTGTACTGTATATTTAAATGATGGTAGGACAAAGTTTTATCAGATTACATTCGACATGACAGGGGAATGTGTCGTACGTGCATCAGATTTTCAGTGGCTTGAAGAGCAGGATCAACGAGTTACTGCAGCACATAAAAATTCAGACCAAAATTCAATGCAGTCTATCTGCATTGTAAAACCAGATTTAGTTTTCTGGGAAATGTTAAGGGTCATCTTTGCAGTAAATCTATATCTATACTGTAAAAGTTTATAGTTTAGGTTTCTGAAACGCAGAGAACTCATTAATCATCAAGTTATATATTTGAAAATGAGGCAACAAGACTAAAATCTAGATCTAGAGAGTGTGGGAGGGACTTACTGTCTTTACCCTGCAGATTCCCAGGTTGGAATTAATAACTTGAAATTCGTGCCGAGGGGGTGCTACTTTCTGAGTTTGGGAACTTAGGGGTGGGGCTTGCAGCGCATTTCTTATTAGACACGTAACCTTCTGGTAGCATTTCAGCCTGTCTATCTCATCTCTTTTTCATTGAAGCAATAGCTAGGAAAATAAATAATGGCGATGTTATTACTCTTGTATCTTTTTATCATAAACTTAAGTACTGGACAAATTAAAAAATATATAATCATAGCAAAAACAAAATGATCACTAGCTATTATACAAGGGGGCATGAATGTCACTCATAAATGTCATGGTATCAATCCCACTGCTAGGGTAACCAGATTCCAGCAAACTAAGTTTGTGTGTGACAATGTGGGACATTTGACAATGTTGGGAGATCATCTGAAAAGTTTGTAGCAAACAAAAAAGTTAAAAATATAACAAACTGTGCAGGTTACCAAATTGGCACTTAGTATATAAAAGGCAAATTTATTATAACATAAAGCTACTTTTCCAACTGTCTCACTGAGTGAATACACAAAGGATAATAAGGAAGTTCAAGTTAGTTCTCATGGTCTCATGTGATAGTCTTTATACACTTCTGTGTTCTCCTTTATTTCAATGCCATTTCAACTACTGTTCTCTCTAGTAACCCTCTTTGGAGTTCAGTAGGGATGTATCCATAGAGTGGAACTCTTTATTTGAGAAAACTTTTAGCCATTTATGACACACACAAATACAGTGTTGCTTCACGCCACATTGGCCCTTTTGTGAAATCAACAAGCAAAAGAGACAAAAACTTCGTTTGTCAGTAAATATACTGTTACGACCAGCTCAAAAGGCACAACAAAGAGTGGAGTTGCGTGTACACTTCAGGGAGATTAACAAGTACTTAATGAGCTAAATAACAAAAATGTCTATGTGAGGGAGTGTCTGTGGTGTAAGGCAGTGCATTGTAGAGTGCTTAGTGTGGTGTGTGTATGGGCATGTGAAACAATCTAGAACATAAACAAAAAGTGAGGACTTGAGAAAAATGCATGCCCTGCAGAG
>VUQH01006642.1:3701-21330 GCA_015106775.1 Etroplus canarensis | reverse complement strand
AACCTAAAAAGTGACAAGGTTTTAAGAAAAAAAAAAAAAATGAAGAAAAGTTACATTTCTGGTGTTTCTGTACAAATGGTCTTCTGTCATAAAAAGAGGTGGAGTCTGGCCCAGTGTGTGTGTCCGTCCAGCCGTTGGTATCATTGGATCACTGCAGTCCTGAAGGGATCAAACACATTAATGACACACCTGGACCAAACAAATTGTTTAAAAGAAACTCATCTTAACCTTTTTTTAAATATTTTTTTTTAGCATGCAGCAATCCACTGCCCTTATACAACGGTCCACTTGGACCAGAGTTACAGATTTCATCCGATGGTGATCGCAAAGTTTCAGGTGCTTGTGTTAAATCTGTCGTAGTCATAGCTATAAACCCTTCTGCCTCTCCAGAAATGTACCTACACATCACGCTGATGGAGATCAAAACAAATGTGATTGGCTCGTTTAGTACAGTCGTTTCTTTTTACACATTTCTAGCTACCTCTTCACTGCTTTTTAAAACTCAACTTCTCCCTTTCCTCTGCAGCAATTCTTTCATTATGAGTGTCTGATGTTCAGTGTTTATCAGCTCCAACTTCAGTAGCATTTCTATTGTTGTGGTTGCCTATGGCTGACAAACACAGGAATTACAGAGAGGAAACAATAGAACAGAGCAGGCACCCTGCTGCCAACTACTGTTGGTAGCAAATTACAGGGCAGCGCAGGCACACTTCACAGAAGCACAAATGCTGTTAACAGTGTCAGCCACTACATTTTAAGCTCTATGCAGATTCACGGTAGAACTTTATAAAATAGTCTGGCTAAAGCCAGGACTGAAGCTACGCTACATGGGACATGTGCTAGGTCAAAGATATCAAAGCAAAGCCAAACACACAACAACATCACAATATGGAAATCTAAGTGGGTGCCCTTCAAAGTACAAAAAAAAATATCTGCAAACCACTGGTTATATTAGAATATTTAGCATAGTTTACACTGCCATTTTACATTTGCACATACAGCTTAAGAGTTGCAGCCATGCCATACCTTGCACTGCCAAGTGATCATCAGTATGGCTTGTAGTTTGACTGGTGTCCTCCTCGTCTTGGGGTTTTCCCATAGCTGGCGTTTCCCTGGTCTGTGGGGGAGATGGTACAGACAGGTCAGGTGCCAGGACGTTTTCAGGCAGATCCAGGTTGCTCAGTATTAAAGTAAGAGCTCAAAGTTTGACAGCTGTGAGAGCGTCAAATACAGAGCATGATTTGGGTTGCCCAGCTTGGCAAGTCTAATTCCACAAACAACCTCAAGAGTGAAATGTGGCACTCAACTGAAGAACCAATCAACAGTCAAACCAGGAGATATAAGCCAGAGTGGCAGGGTACACTCCATTATCCCAGGTTTTAACTACTCAAGTAAAAATATGGAAAATATGGTTCTTTTTTAATTATTTAACCATCCATAGCCTGAATTTACACAGCATTAGAAATGATGATCACATCAGCTCTGTTAATGAAGCTGCAACGTTGCACGCATGTTGTAAGAGTATAACTTCAGAGGGGGTATTTTTTTTTTTTTTTCAGTGTACAGGTGTCCACTAAAATAACAGGTATGGTTGTCCCCTCATTCATTTTGAAGAAGCTCCAAATAGCCAACATCATGAGGGCTCGGAAGCATAACCAAGATGGGTGCAGAGTGGCAAAACTTGTTTCAAGTAAAATTTGGCCAACTCTATCCAAAACTGCATTTGCCAACAGCGCTCAGGGAGCTCATTCATGAGAGGAAACCATCTTCTAATCAGTGCTGACATGTACAGCCTGAGTTTTGGCCCCTATGACCATCATCAACACAGCAGGCATGTGTGTCTGCACTTACTGTAATCATATCCAGGACCATAGCCGTAGTATCCGGAAGAGTAGTCATAGTTGCCATAGCTGCCATATCCACCATATCCATAGCCTTGGTTACCATATCCCTGGTTCCAGTAGTTTCCATAGCTCTGGTTCCAGCCCTGGCTCTGAGCTGAAACACCAAGTGAACATTAAAGTTTGGTCTCAACTTCTGGTGTAGTTTCTACCCAAATACTTTCATTAAAGCTATGCAAGACCTCCTGGATCCAAAAGATCTACTAAAGGGCCCTATTGCTCAGAAGTGTGTCCTCACTTGTCAAATGTCCTTGATTTTAGAAAAGGGAGTTCAATCAGTAATCAGTTAACCCAGAGGCATATTTACTATGTTGAAAGGCTAACTGATCATTAGAGCCAGATTGTCAATTACGTAGTGGCTCACCCGGCTCACAATCACAATAATTCATGAAGTACAGAAACAAAGTCACAAGCTTCTTTGTCATTGGTTTGATGTACAGTTGTGGCCAAAAGTTTTGGCTTGTGAAACAAATTTTGTTTCATACATTTTCTTGCATCAGTTTTTAATTTAGTTTATTCTGGTTGGTTGTTTTTCTTAAATTTCTATGATATAGTGAAGAACAATCAGAAGCTTTCCATAAGTTTCTAAGACTTACTAGCAAATAAATCAAAATTTAGTTTTGTGCCACGGCCAAAACCTTTGGCCATGACTGTACTGCACACACTAATAAGAAATAAAACCCACTGAGAAGTTAAGGGGGCTTGTGAACAGTCACCTCCAGGAACACAGTCCCTGTACTTCACTGACCATAACCTTGAAGAAAAGATGCCCATAAAAACAAATATGATCTTCAGCCCAATTTGGGTGAAGACCCACTAGGTGATCCTTGCATTCATGTTTAACTAAAATCCCACCAAGGGAAGTGGCGAGTCTCATGGATTGTGGATAGATGTCACGCCATGATATGACCTCATTGGTCGTTAGGCTAAATGAGCGATAAACTTTTTCACTTTTGGTAACAGAGCTGCCAAAGAAGCTATACATTTCATTAATTAGGTTTGTGGAGGGGGGAGAAGAAAAAGGACCTTTATGGGTTTAGTTATTAGGGTGTCGCAATGCTGAACTAAGCATAAATGCACATTACAAAAGTCAAGGTCTACTGTGTTGATGCAGCTGTGATGTTTACTCATCAGTCCTACTTGTGAGGGGTGCTTTAGGCACACCCTCAACAAACTGATAAGTTGGATGCTAAGAGGCTGTAAAGCCAGTCACACCATGGCGATTTAACAAGCATACGCCGACATATGAAAAAATCTGCAATAATTCTGGCCTGAGTCATTTAAGTTCTAGGCAAGTTTTGTATAAGAGCACGCTCAAGTACGCCGGTACACATCGTAGTACGGTGACGTCGCTGGAAAATTTTGAGCACGCACAAAATCTTACGTTTGCGAGCGTCTGGCTCACATAGCCCGCATACGCAGACCATATGTTGCAGGCTCGTTATGCATACGTTGACTCACGTTACTCATATGTAGAGATAAATGTATTAATAACCTATGAGTAACGCGTAACATATCAAACTTACCTCCAATGGATATGGACGTTTGTAGACGCATTCGACGTGACCCAGTCATACTGAATGTGTTTCTAACACACAGCTGCCGTATAAGGACGTACGTGCTAGGTTTAAAGCAACTGTGATTCAAGCTGTGAATGCCGGCAATACACTAGCACTCGTTGGTATCACGTTCTATACACGTTAGCAATACATTATGTATACGTCCATTTTACGTCATCATTCTGCGTATGCCAGCATTTTAGAGGAATTTGGATACATCGTCATAAGCTTGTTAAATCATCACAGTGTGACAGGGCACTTAGGCTGTGACTGTTGAAAAGGGACAATTCTCTGATAAAAGCTAAATTAAAAGGACAAAAAGATTACTACACTCATGCACTGATGCACAGCTTGACTTGCAGACTCTCTGTATGTGCTTTGCATAAAGAAAAAAACATCCGGCGAAGCAAAATTCTCTTCCTTTACCTCCACGGCCCCTGCCTCCCCGGCCTCCATAGCTGCCTCCACGGCCTGCTCCATACTGCTGTTGCTGGTACACCTCCTTTGGCTGAGCAATCTTCAGCTCACACTGAAACAAACATTTAAAAAAAAAAGCGACCAAAAAAAACCAATTAAAAACTGTATTTTTCCTGCTCTGCATAGCCTGTAAAAACTGTAAATCAAGTTTTTTAAAAGACACCATTGCAGTATTTAAAAACTGAAAATTAATTACTGAGCATCATTTCCAAGGACAGAATCTGATCAACACTTTCACCATGTGTCAACAACTGTAGGTGCTAGTTTCTCTTTACAAATAGTCTCACTATGATTTGGCCAGACATGTGTTTGCAATATTAATATTAAACTCCTACATAGAGAAAATTCAATCTTTGAATGTTAAATTGCTTAAGCAGTAACTCAAGTTTCTAAGTACTCAATTAGCCCTACTGCATTATTTTAATCCTTTGTCAAAATTAGTTTGTTACAAGTCAGTCTGTAGGGGTATAATTCTATGACCCATGAGACTCCTCCCTAAAATGGGGTCACAAGTCACGATGCAATGTCCAACAGGTAGCTGGTAAGAGAAATCAACACCAACTTCCAGCTGTACGTTGATCACCAATCATGCAATTCATACAAATATTCAAGAGTCAATGTGCATACCCTGCCGCCCTGGATGGTGTGGTATTTCTTCTCCAGACACTTCTTTACGCTGGCTTCGTCTTTATATGTGATGAAGATGAATCCCCTCCTTTTCTTTGATTTGGGGTCAATGGGGAGCTCAATGGTTTCGATCTGGAAGGAAATTTTGAGCAGCAGAGGTGACAAAATGCTTGATGTGAAGCAATAAAATGTTCAAGATAAAGTGCTGAGGTAGTCTTGGGAGCGTACCCACTCACACACAATACATATACAGTCAAAAGTCCAATGATCAAACAAGTGCCATTTTATTTTTAGGAGAGCAAGTCAAATTTACATAGGAAGCCTCCTTCAAATTAACCTGGAACTTAGGTTCAAATGAGCTGCATAACTGGGGAAATGTGGCTGTGCAAAGTTTATGGCTTAAACCATCTGCCAGCAACAGGGTTAAAAATAGAAAACCTATCCTTAAACTTATGTGGTCAAGTATAAAAAGGTGAGCATTTCAGTCAGTGCCTCTCAAAAATGACTGACAGCAAGTCTTTCTAAACTACCACTATCTGTCCAGGTTGCACTCTGGAAACGCTTACTACATACTGGAGGTAAGGGTGGGTTTTGTTAAGAACACTCATTCAAAACTGACCTCTCCAAAGGTGCCAAAGTATTCCCTGATGGTTTCCTCAGTTGCTTCTGGGTTCAAACCACCAACAAAGATCTTCTTGACGGGCTCCTTCTTCATGGCCATCGCCCTCTTGGGGTCGATGTGACGTCCGTCCAGTCTGTGTTCCTTCTGCTCAAGCACCTGCAAATGGACAGAGAAGTTATTAATGGTGCATTATTAGTGATAATTATATCTAAACAAGGCAGTGGCATGAAAACTATTTTAGGTAAACAAAATGTTAGATTATGATGAGTTTGTGTTGTACTAAGAACTGTTCAATCATTAAAATGGCTAACAATGTTAAACCTAAAAGTAGTACATGCTTAGGATCTAAACGTGCAAATAACGTGTGGACTGGAAATGCAAAGCTTATGAAACAGCTGTCAGTTATAAGGGGAGTCACCTTGTCCACGCTTGAGGAGTCTTTGAAGAGAACGAAACCAAAACCTCGGGATCGGCCAGTGTTCGAGTCCATCTTGATGGTGCAGTCTGACACCTCACCGAACTTACTGAAGTAATCCTTCAGGTCCTTTTTACTCGTGTCCCAGCTAAGGCCACCCACAAACATTTTCCTGCAAAACAATAGGGACACCATGCTGTTTGTGTCTTGTTAATACAAAGCACCTCTCCCTTAATTTTCTGTATAATGTGAGTTTATGTTCATTTATTTGTCTCATCCAAATGTCATCCTCTGCCTTACACGAGAGTCCTGGCTTTGTTTCGTAAGAAGTTACAAATAAGAGTTTCTCATGCACGTCACAATTGGCCATGGTTAAACTCACCCAGCATCCTCTTCTCCTTTGCTAGCATCAATCTTGCCTCCATCTGTGCCATTGTCCTGACCATCGTCCCCAACCATTTGCTCCTGCTCGGCTCCATTCTGGTCCTCCTCTCCTTCATTACCATTCTGCTCCGATGTCTCCATGAGCTGATTCTCAGCGTCTGCCATTCTGACAGTAGGCTCTTTGAGACTGAGACGAGACAAGACAAAGTTTGAGCAATACTACTAACAAGAAACTATCAGAGAATGCAGTATTAGTTAGTTGGCTACAGAATTGCATTTACTGTTCGATTTATACATTTACTGATCTGAAATTAATTAGCTGGTTACAGTATTTTATACCAGCTTGATGCTAATACAAATACTCTTAAACAAGAATGAGAAACACTGCCATTCATACAGGAACGTTACTTGATCTTATCTTTTCATTTCAATTACTTGCTTGAGGTAATTAACTCTCACATTTTCTCCTTTGGCTGTTCCACATGGTTATAAATAAATAAAAAACAGACACCACGTTCAGCTTTGCATCTTAAAATATTTATATTTCACTGACATTTACTGGCTTTAATTGTTGTGTAATACTTTTATGGTTTTAGCAATTTATCTTTTTTAAATTCAACATTTTTCTGATCTTTGATTTAAACATTCACTCTGATTTTGCGCAATATTCTAATTGCACACAACTAGTTTGTCAAGTGTTGTGAAAATTAGCAGCGTTAGCGAGAAGCAGTCCTTCTTCTTTGCAGGCTAGAATTTGTGCAGAATACAGTTCATCGCTTCAGCTGCACGGTTGTATGTTAATTTACTCTCCTCACAGCAAGCATACACTCACTCACTCTACTTTAAAGTACTGTAGAAACACGCTGCTTCCAACAGCTGCCATCTGTAACGCATTGCTCATCCAACTGCCCACCATTCCTTTACAATTTCTCTGGAAGAGGAACTCAGCCATCTGTCAGGGCTGCAGCCCCTAGTGACTGACAGGTGGAGTCATAATGTTTGTCCAACAGGTTACCGCCATTGTACGTTAAGAGGAATAAATTCTTTACCTGACTAGATTTCTGGTCCCAACTAGTTAGCGCAACAAGTGATGGAAATCTGTACAGTTTACAGCGAAATTCGTTCATTATTTGTATAAAGGTTTTCGATCTTACACACCACCACACGCATGTAGGCAGAAACATGAATCGCAGCACTGTTTAATTCACTGTTATAGCCTTAAAAGCTTCATGTTTGTTTGGCATTTTTTGTTTGCACAAATATACATTTTAGGCCCGTATTCATCTGTTTTTAAAAAGTGTTTTATAAATTAGTTTTTTATGTTTTTACATTCTTACCTAAAGATGTGCCCAGAAGTTTTGAATAAAAAGAATAACGCAGAATAACGCACACATGAGTACAAGTCATTTAAGTACATGACTTAAAATGTAAAAAAAAGTTCTTTCCATGCAGTGATTTTATGAGCCATTAATTAACTAAAATTCCAGAAAATGTGAAAATCTGAACTATGGCGAGTATTTGCGTCGCGTCAACCAATCAGGAAAACGGATTTGGTAGTGATGTGTTGATGATGTGATCAGCAGGTGGAGTCCTGGAACAGAGCGCCTGTAGTTTGTGTCCTGTCACGTAATCCGCGGACCAACGCGGGGACAGCAAGTCATCAAAATGGAACACAGAGAGACGGAAGTACCGCTGAAAGCGGCCATCATCCAGACCTCTACTGTGTTTTTACAGATGGCTGTACATACTCACTGTTCTCACCTCCTCCGCATGTATTGAAAATTTGAACCACAAATTTCAAATTTAGATCCATCAGTATAAGACCTGTGTCCACCGATTGTCTTAGAAGTGAAAGGTCCCTAGTTCAATTCCAGGCAGGGCACAAGTCCCTCTCACCATAGAGGGCTGCGTCAGGAAGGGCATCTGATGTAAAAAATCTGCCGAATTACCAATGCAGATTAATGTGCTGTGGTGACCCCTTGGTAAGAATACAAAGGAGCAGGTGAAGGTGCACTGTAAGACAAGTGTCCACAGATTTTCACTTCAGCCCTTTGTCCCCCCTCCCCATTACCCTTCCTTAAAGGCTTTTTAACAGCGACCCTTCCATTAACCCTCTGGGCCTGACAGATGCGCCAGCGCATCCAAATCATATGACATAGCTGCAAGACACAGCCTCACTGATTCTCTGTTTCAATGTGTGTTGAAAGCAAGGGCTTCAAACTACATACTAGTTTTGAAATTGCGCTGATAGGCCAAGTAAAACTGGAGTTACGATAAATAATGTGCGCCATGATTTTTCTGTGTGTTCGGTGCAGGAGAAAACGGGAAGGAAGGGAAAAGGGAGAGCGTTTGCCCAAAAAAATAAATAAATAAATGAAAAAAAAAAATCACACAGCCAATCAAAACATGACATTTGATTGCAAAGGAAGAGGGGACCATTTTCGGAGTGACAGCAGCAAAAAAGAGAGAGAGAGTGTTTTGTGATGAGTGCTTTGTGACATTCTGGTGTGCGCCTGTGTGTTGTGGTGGATAAACTTTTTTTTGGAGTGTTACAAAAATTTGTGGCATCTTATTGTGACACCTGTTTTGTAAATTGCCTGAGACATGACCTGGTTTTTTAATGTAAAAAATCTGTATCTCTGTTATTTGCTAAATTTATGCAGAAGTTTTTTTTTTAAATATACACTTCAAATTTTAATATATATTAATATACGATATTATGAATGAATAAATGAAGTATAAATGAATGAATTATTTTTATTGTCAGTGTACATTTACAATGACACTAGCACAAGCCACTCCCAGAGCCGGTCCCAAGCCCAAGTAAATGGGGAGGGGTTGTGTTAGGTAGGGCATCAGGTTTCAAAACTTGCAAAAATCAAATATGCAGATTTATAATACAACTCCCACGCTAAAGCAGTTGAGGCCATGGGTTAACAACTGCCCCAACGCCATTAGCCAACAGGGTGCCGATGGAAACAATGCTACGCTTGGTCGAAGAGAGGAGGAGGAGAGTGGGAAGGCACATTAGGGGGCAAAAAGAGAGAAGGAAAGGTGGGAGTGTGCAGGTGAGAGTAGGGATTTTAAATATAGCTACTATGGGTAGCTGTAAAGCGATAGAGATATTTGTAGGGAGTGACCAGGATGGGCAGGATTAGAATGAGTACATCAGAGGGACAGGTCATGTTGAGAAGTTTGGAGACAAATTCAGAAAGACAAGGCTAAGATGATTTGGACATATGCAGAGGAGGGATAGTGGACATAACGGACAAAGGATGTTGAAGATGGAGCTGCCAGGCAGGAGGAAAAGAGGAAAACGACAGAGAAGGTTGATGGATGTAGTGAAGGAGAACATACAGAGGGTTGGAGTCACAGAAGAGGATGCAAGCGACAGGCAAATGATCTGCTGTGGAGACCCCTAATGGGAACAGCTGAAAGAAGATCCAAAAGACAAGAATAAATAGAACTAAAATACATTAAAAGAATAGAACATGTAAAAGAATTAAATATAAAAACACCATACCACATACGGTAAGTACTCACAAGACAGTCTATTCTACATTTTTTTTTAATTTATATAATCCACTATTAAATTAAAGAAACACTCCTCTAAAAATGGTCAGCCAGTACCCAAAGAAAAACCTTCATAAAGACTGGAGAAATACTGTTCAATACCACTTTTTTTTTTTTTTTTTAAAGGTACAAAATCTTTTTTGAAATAAAATATAATAGGGGAGGTGCTCAAGACTTTTGCACAGTTCTGTACTACTTTCTCATGAGTTTGATTCATTTACTTGGCCTTGGGATGGTCTCTATTCATCTGTTTGAGAATATTTTCAGCATCTGAGGACTAACAGGAACGCTATTACAAAAGCCGCACACCTCCGTTCGTTACAGCGCTGCTGTACGCCCCTCATCATCATTAGTATTTACACACCAAACCCAGGATCACAGACAGGCAGCCGCACAGACTCGGCTCAAAGAAAGAAAGCAAGAAAGAAAGAAAGAAAGAAAGAAAGAAAGAAGCGTGAGTCTCCATGTTGTCCCAGCGTTTGAGCGGACCGCGCTTTGCTCCCGTTACCGCTCGGAGCGCAGAGCAGGCCCGGCTAACCAGTTAGGCGGGTAAGCGAACGCACAATCCCTCAAAAATGCGACCGCTGCAAGAGGGAATAAATCCCTGAAATCTATCCTAAAGCACAGCGCACTGAAAACAAACCGCAGTGTGTGAACGAGCGGCTCACGCCGCGCAAAAGCCGCCACATGAGTACCCCTGCAGCTAGCGCACGGCTAGCTACTGCCACAAGCTAACAAGAAAACACCGCGGGCGTTTAAAATACACCTTGCGGAAAGAACGCAGCGGAAATAACTAACGATATGAACCTGACGCTGCGATCACACAGCCCGCCGTCCAGATAAAAACATAAACTCTGCTTACTTAGAGTGAAAATACCGGGACGCCGAGTCGCTGCTCAAAATGGACACGCTCCAAATTCGCCGCTAACTCGTGGCAACATATATACGACCGGATGTGACCGAGAGCCAGGGCACGTCGAAATGAGAACGTCTGTGATTGGACGAGAGCAGCCCCTTGAAGTTAAACGTGTCGTATTATTGGCTGACTGAGCGCCCGCTGTGACAAAAAGGGCTCATTCTGGAGCCAAACGTCCTTCCTGCTTCCTGTTGTCGGGCTGCTTTCATTTTAGAGCAGAGGGGACAAAAGTACGAACGTTATTACTCGAGAAGTACAGATACTTCTATTAGAGGAGACTCTGGTAGGAGTTGAAGTACTAATTCAACTTCTTTTATCAAGTAAAATTGAACAAGTACAGGCTGTGAAATGTACTCGGAGTGTAAAAGTAAAAAGTAGTTCTTTGAAGGACATTCCTGCCTAACTGAATGAAGCTCATGTCATTTTAATGTTTAAAAAGCCAGGTGGGCAGTTAATAAATATATAATTAACTGCCCTTCTATACACACACACATATATATATATATATATATATACATACACATACACATGCATAGGTATATGGGCAAAGTATATGTTTTTGCTCTTTTTCTTTACAGCACAGGAAAGATCTTAGTCCATCATTTTGTATGAAACCACCAAGCAGAAATGAATACTTTGTGTGTATCTTTAGAAGGTTTGTTTGGGATCACAACTTCTAGATTAACCAAAGAGGTGAAGTTTACATCTGTTATCATTGTCTGGATAAAGAAACATTGTCCCAGAGCACCTGCTCTGATGTGTACTCAATAATATCAAATGTTATTTAGTAATAATAATATAAGCAGCACAGTAGTCTCCCTGTAACGTGGTGGTTTACTCATTTGCCTTAGAAGTGAGAGGTCCCTGGTTCAGTTCCAAGTTGGGGATACAAGCCCCTCTCACTATGGAGGGTTGCATCAGGAAGGGTATCTGGTGTTAAACCTCTGCCATGTTACCAGTGTGGATTAATATGCTGTGGTGACCCTTTGGAGAAAATCCAAGGGAGCAGCAAGAGGGTTGCTATTATACATAGTTCATAGAGATCCATTTTCGTATCACGTGATCTCCTTAGCAACGCCATCTTTGTTGGCAAGCTGTACTTGTTTACACTGCTGTTTATCATTTTCCCCCGTGAATTTTAAACTGTTTTGATATCAGATTCGACTTGTGATTAAAATCATGAAAAGGCAAAAGGAGAGACACTATGTAGAATCATTAAGTATGGAGGGTAAAAAGAGATACGATGAGAAAATCGGCGTAATAGGTGTGGATCCATACTTGTTGGCACGCAGCATTTATACCAGTGAGCAATTCCAGGCCTACAAGTCACTGGAGGTGTACAATCAGTTTATTAATGGTTGGGTTGGCAACATTTTCTCAAGTGTCCTGAATTGCACAGCTGCATACAGCTTGCCTACAGTAATGACAGCCCCTCATATGTTGTGACGTCATATGGGAACTATGTGTTGGCAGCTCGGTGGTTAGGTGACAGTGGGTTCAAATCCATCAGCCAGCCAGCTTGGCCCCTCTGTGTGGAGATTGAGTGTTAAATGGACTGGTGCTTATATAGTACTTTTCTACTCTAACTGCACTCTCAAAGCACTTTACTACTAGAAGCCTCATCCCCCCCATTCACACAATGCTTTATTCTTTAAGAACATTGTACTGTCATGCACACGGTCACACTCCGATGGATGCATTGAGAGCAATTTGGGGTTCAGTGTCTTGCCCAAGAAGCCAGGGATTGAACCGTCAACCTTCCTGTTGGAAGACGACCCACTCTACCTCCTTAGCCACAGCTGCCCCATGCTGGCATGGGTTCTCTTCAGGTACTCCAGCTTCCTCCCACAGTCCCATGACATGCAAAGGGGCTAGGTAAATTGATAATTCTTAAATGACTATAAGTGTGAATGGTTGTCTGTCTCTGTGCTGACAGTCTGTCCAGGGTGTGCCCTGCCTTCGCCCTATGACAGCTGGAATAGCCTAAGAAAACAGAAGAAAATGAACGTCTGGACAGTGGAATAGAAACTTTATTTACACCTCTGTTATTCTCATATATATACTCAATGACTAACACAAGTAAAGAAAAACAAAGCAGATTAAAGAACAATGAAAAACTTGTTTTATTTGCTGTTGCCTGCATTATATATGGGTGACTTTGTCTTCACACATAATGGAAATATTAGTAGAGTGCATAGTTAAATTTTTTTCCCTTTTGAATCTCTGTGTTTTTAAATCAGTTGAGTGTGATAAGCACCGATGCTGCATACACAAGCAAGATTGTCTTTTATTCTATTGTTCCCTCCGTTTAGGTTCAAATCAGATTGATGTCAGGAAGGTGTGCAGTGACACAAAATAATCAGTTACTCCTCTCAGATGTGTTAAACCTAAAGTAACAAGCCTATTTTGAAAATGTAAGGAGTAGAAAGTAGAGATATTCATGTTGAAATGTAGGGAGTAAAAGTAAAAAGTTCTCAGGAAAATAAAGTGCAAATACCCAAAAATCTATTTAAGTACAGTAACAAAGTATTTGTACTTTGTAACTTCCCACCTATGTTATAGACTAGTGTTTCAAAAGTTTTGAGCAATGTGAGTGTACACTCCTTATTACTATGAATGAAAATAATTTATGATTCTTTATTTCAGTCATTGAACAACAGCTTCAAAAGTGAAACTTTCAGCTTTCCAGCAATAAGGTCTTTTTTCATAAGAAATTAATTTCAAAACATAAACTATATGGACCCACGCTAACCCACCCCAACCAACCCTCACCCACCCAACCAACCCACCCTGTTTGCCTTCAGAACTGCCTTAAATCTTTGTGGCATAGATTCAACATGATGGTGGAAAACATTCCTGAGAGATCTGGTTCATACTGACATGATAGCTTCATGCTGTTGCTGCCAATTTGACAGCTGTATGATGTGACTCTCCCATTCCACCACATCCCAAAGGTGCTCTGGTGAGGCCATTTGAGTCCAGTGAACTCACTGTCGTGTTCAAAAAACCACTTTGAAATGATCTGAGCATTGTGACATTGTGGCATTATCCTTCTGGAAGCATCCATCAGAAGATGGGCACACTGTGGTCATAAAGTGACAGACATGATCAGCAACAATACTTTGGTATCCTGTGGCATTTAAACGATGCCCAGCCTGAACAAAAGGGCCCAAAATCTGCTAAGAAAATATCCCCCACACTGTTATACCACCACCAGCTACCTGAAGCATTGATACAAGGCAGGATGAATCTATGCTTTCATGTTGTTTACACCAAATTCTGACCCTACATCCAAATGTCACTATTCAAGGCAAGCCTCTCTAGATCAGTCAACATTCTTCCAATCTTCTGTAGTAAGCTTTTGGTGAGTTGGTGTGAACTGTAGCCTCAGTTTCCTGTTCTTAACTGACAGCAGTGGCACCCGGTGTAGTCTTTTGCTGCTGTAGCTCATCTGCTTCAATGTTCGACATGTAGAATAGAATAGCCTTTATTGCCATGTGTTCAGATGTCCTTCTCCATTCTTTGGTTGTAGGAAGTGGTTATTTGAACTTATTTTGTCTACCTATCACCTCAAAGCAGCCTGGCCATTCTCCTCCGACCTCTGACATCAGCAAAGCATTTTCCCCCAGAGAACTCCTGCTCATTAGATATTTTCTCTTTTTCTGACCAATCCCTGCAAACCCTAGAGATGGTTGTTTAGGAAAATCCCAGTAAACCAATAATTTCTAAAATACTCAGACGAACAATTATGCTACATTCAAAGTCCCTTAAATCACCTTTCTTCCCAATTCTGATGCTTGGTCTTCTTGACCATGTTTACATACCTAAACACAATGAGTTGCTGCCATGTGATCGGCTGATTAGATAGATGAGCAGTTGCACCCAATAAAGTGGCCCATGACTCTAGGTTATTTCAAAAGCTCAGTTATGAGGTGTTTGCTCAGTCTTTAGGACTGAAGATCAGTTGAATAGCACATTCGTGTACGAACATTATTTTTTCCAGCTTAAGTTTTCCAACATTTCAGAGGCTTTTCCAGTTTGAGATTTTTCTGCTAAAAATGACGTGGGTTACATATTAATGCATTTAAACCTTAAGAGTGTGATAGTTTCATAAACCAGAACAAAACTGGCCAAGCCCGGTGGTCAGGGGGATTGTTTACTGCTGCCACTAAATGCTTTACCAGGCAACATCAGCTACCTGCCAGCCAAGGGCAAGTTGAGGCATGACCTAAGACATGGACACACACACAGAAACAGAGTGAGAGAGAGAGAGACTGGGTGAGTGAGTACAGGGTATCTGTGGAGACAGTTGTGTTTCTACAGCAGTGGTCACTTGCAAACACAGCGGTGAGAATTGCAGCAACCGCAGGTAAGAACACAGCACATTTCCAACAGAACTGGCTGTTTTTCCAAGTAAAACTACTCTCCAAGTGTAGTTAATCCAGTCAGTTGGGAACAGAGCTCTAAGTAAATATGTAACATGACTGACAAGCCAGCAGAAGAGTTTGCTTTATGTGAAGCTCAGTGGGCACAAACCTCAACTAATTCTTGGATGTTTGATCTACAATAATGAGCCAGTTAGAAGCCTGTCTCCTTGGTTTCCACCCACAATGTGAATATTTTATCTTTGTGTAAATCTGATTTAAAGAAAAGATTTAAAAAAAAATACTAACTGAAGTTGGTATTTTTATTTAATTTTGACTAAAATTGCCTATATTGGGCAATACATCTCAACTTCCAGTGTTAACTTCTTGAGAAGTCATTGCATTATAGAAACTAAAACAAGAAACAACCTGTTGTGCAAAAGCAGGATGGCTGTGAAGCCAAGGCAAATACATTTTTGCCAAAGCCAGGTGTGCTCTGCTGAAGTCTGAGAACATATTTTAGCAAGTTCGAGAACCAGATGTTACCTAGCAGACATTGGAAGAGTTTTTGATGGAAGATGATCAGGATGAACAGAATCTGTGGGGAATCATTGGTGAAGTAGACCCTCCCAAAGCCACTGAAATCAGTGGTTTCAGCAACTTCAGAACAACCTGGGTCAAAAGCTGCTGGGGACCTTTATAGAGAGTGTGCTCACATACTGTGTCGCAGTGTGGTAGAGTAGCTGTACTGAAGCAGAGAGGAGGAGACTTCAGTGTGCCATCAATGAGGCTCAGAAGACCGTCAGCTGTTCTCTGCCCTCCCTACAGGACGTACACATCTCCCACTGCGTCTGCAGGACCAAATCTGAAGGACTCCTCACATCCTGGTTTTCACCAGTTTGACCTGCTGCCCTCTGGCAGGACACAACAGGGCCATCAAATCAAGGATGATCAAACTCAGGGACAGCTTCTTTCTCACAGCCATAACCACACTAAACCTCAGCATGCACAGACACTCTTTGTTTCTCTCTGTGTCCTCTGTGCAATATTTATTCAAAGTGCAATATTTTAAATGGTATCACATTTGTTAAACATTAGCACTTTATATACTTTGCATTTAGTAGTTTTTACACTGCTTTTTAATATATTTTGTAACATTTACTGTAAATGACTTTTTCTCTTTACATCTGAAGGTGTAGCTGCTCTGCAATTTTATTCTACATTATACAGAAGTCTTCTAATTCTACAACACTCTGGGAGTTCTTAGGACTTTGGTAAGTTTTGCTTTTTATATTCCATGTTTTTTAAAGTTGTTTTCCTTTGAACTCTGAACATTAGAAACAATGTAAATGGCATGTCATTGCAGTGGCTGGATGCTTTATCAAAACAGTTACAGTCTCAGGACTAGTTTGTTGGGGAATTTTTTCCCCCAGAGATGAGCTGGTTCCTGGAATCTCCGCAAGATGCCTAGTTACTGCTCAGAGCTGGGAAACAGCTCAGCACCTTTTCACTTGCAAAATGGTTTTTGCACCTCCATCTTTCAGTGGATTAGTCAAGGAAGAGATGTGCAGGTAGTTGACTTTAGAAGTCTTGTAAGGAGATTGTCACCCGAGAAGCATCCTTAATTCTTATAGCAGCATTGAAATGGCTCTCCAAATCTTCTCTTAGTAGCCTGTATGATTTTTGCTAAACAACCAGTAGAGGAAACATTCTAATGAATTCCTGCAAGGGGAGGAGCATGACACTGAGTGAGTTCAACTATCTCAGGCTCACATTGTACTCTAAATTTAAAAAGTCCTGCTAAAGAGTTGTCCAGTGTCATGAAATTTAACTTAGAGATTTTAGGCCATTTCTCTCAGTCTTTGCAGATGGATGCCCCTCTACTCTAAGATTTTTTTTCCAGAGTATTGTTTCACTACCTGGTCACTCACAGGTGAACTAACGCTTGATTTAATAGACTTTTTTTTAAAAAAAGAGGGAAAAATAATTTCAGTCTCATTTTATCACTAACATTTTTGACAAACTTTTTAGTATTAACTTAAAACATTTCAAGTATGATTAAGGTTTTACATGGACTTGCCTTACTTTTTTTTTATGAAAAGACTGACATGGGATCAGCACCAGGGCCACCACTAAAGAAGACTGTGACCTATAGTTGCACCACATTTGGGCAAACTGATGTCAGTAAAGTGAAGTAAATATTGGAACAGCTTACCATTGGCAGTAAAGGAAGCTCTACATATCCTGTTTTTAAAGGCACATCTCAAACAATGGATGATATCAAATCAGGTCTGAGCATTTATAACCTATTGTGTATGATGTGTTTGTTCTGTAGTATATCCCCCCTGTCTGTTGTAAGTTATGCAACTAACCTAGGGACTACAGTTTTGCTAAAATCTGGAACACTCACATCTTGCATGCCCCCATACTGACATTAACACTGTCCCTGTTGAAATATTTTGACCTGACAATAACCAGATTTGTGCAATAGCTGCTGTGGACTGGGAAAACTGACTCTGAAACTTCATGGTACACCTACCTCTTATTGTATGCTGATGGTTTTATGGTATGCTCAACTTTAAGACACCAAGCAAGACTGGCACTCCTAATCATGCATCCTGATTGCATTGCTATTAAGGCTTTCCATTCTTTCTACTACAGAGGCAGCTAATAAGGTATCAGGAGGAGACTATCCCAATGACATGCCCACACCACTGCAGTATTTTTTGTGCAGGTGTCACACTAGGCCAATCAAAACTAAGTGGCAGGCCATTTTGCACAGACAAAAAAA
>VUQH01006639.1:23460-37734 GCA_015106775.1 Etroplus canarensis | reverse complement strand
TCTCTCTCTCTCTCTCTCTCTCTCTCTCCCCCCCCCTTGGCTCTGCCTTCTGCTTTTCTCTCCCTACTTGCTGCTGTTTGTCGTCCTCCTTCTCTGCTGTCCCGTTTCCTGCATGCTCTCCTGGACCCTGCAGAAGATCTTAGTGGGGATGGTAAAGTTCTACTGTTGTTTATAATCTCTTGTTCGTAATGTACTTTATTTCTTGTCCAACTCCATCAAAACGCTGTCCTGGTAAAGGGGTGTGTGTGTGTGTGTGTGTGTGTGTCTGTGTGTGCATGCTGGTGTGCAGGGTGATGTTCACACATGCATTCCTACTTCTTTAACAATGATACTGTGTGCATATGTGTTCTGCTCTGTTATTTTTGTGTAATTTTAATAATACAGAAGTATTTAGACTGTGGTTCCCACTTGGTGTACTGAATAATGTACATTTAACTAGTTTGTTAGTAGCTAGAGTGACATACTATTTTAATAGTCTATCTTCAAGTTGTCTGAGTGTTTGTGTCATTGTCTCTTCATGATTATTTTGAAAGTGGATTACCACTACATTTGAAACTTCTCTGTTTTTATTCACAAAGATGACACCAAAAGCATAATTTGTGAATTAAGTGGTCTTCTCTCCTTACGGGAAGTTTTTCAGCTCCTTCTCTCTCTTGTTACACACACACACACACACACACACAGCAACACATACGCAAAATCATGCACACGTCTACTCTCATACATTTATGCACACACTTGCACGCTCAGACAGCAGTAGGGAGAGGTTTGCTGGATTCAAGAGCGGGTGCATTCCTGGCTATAATGGGCCAGCTAGATCACACACAAATTCCCTCTACTGAAAGCAGAAATACACAGTTAGACCAGTGAAGCTTAGAAATGGTCGTTTCTTTAGAACATATCCCAAACCACACTGGGTTTAATATGCAGAGTGATACAGAATGCACTCTCAGTAAAAACTGAAAGCATTTCTTTTATGTAGAACTGAAAGCATTTAAGCAAACTACAGATTTAAAAGCAAAATTTATAGAAAAAGATGGAATTTGGCTGAAATCTGAGCTAGAAATTCTATTATTTGAAAAAAGTAAAAAACAGTTTTTCTGTTGGTATGTTTGCCAAAATGCTGGGATAGATGAATAGTTCAAATACATTTTAGCTGCAGAAACAGGCAAAACAGAGCCATTTTAGCTCAAAAGACATTTTTAGAGGCTTACTGAAACCTTTCCATTCTCCTCATGGGAAATACCAATAATGCATTGCAGTAGTTAAAACAGTTTAATTAAAACTGTTCAGCCTCTTGCGAAAATATTAAAATATGTCTCTGTACTCTATGAACAAAAATTTTTCAGCACCGCTTAATCATTGAATTTGGGTGTTTCATGCAGTCCTATTGCCAGAGGTATATAAAATAAAGCACCTAACCATGTAATCTGCCTGTACAAAATTTCTAAAAGAATGAGTCGCTCTAAAGAGCTCACTGAATTTAAGCTCTAGTACTGTAATAGGATGCCACCTTTACAACAAGTCAGTTGCTGAAATTTCTTCCATTGTAGATATCCCACAGTCAACTGTAAGTGGTATTATTGCAAAGTGGAAATGTTTAGGAACCACAGCAACTCAGCCATGAAGTGACAGACCATATAGTTACGAAGTGTGGTTACTAAGTGCTGACATGCATAGTGCGTAAAAATCATAGGCCCAAATGTCCACAGACAAGCTCTAAAATCTTGTAGAAAGCCTTCCCAGAAAAAAGGAAGCTGTTATAGGTGCAAAGGGGAGACCAACTCCATATTTATGCCTATGCATATAGTATGGGATATTGTAAAGTTCCTGTAAGTGTAATGTGTAGGTGGTCCAATACTTTTGTTAATATAGAGTACGAGGGTGGTCTAAATTGTGGTAGTAGCCAAACTTTTTAAATCCTCACACAGAGCAAAGATGGGCGTTTGTCCTTATACCATCTATTCCTTTGGTCACTAATACAATAACCAAAACTTCAGTGCAGTTTATGTTGTCAACCACCCAGTGTTATTTAACCTGCATTATTTAAAATGGCTAAATAGCTAGGAAGTGGTTCCTCTGAAAGCCTGGCTTCCAAAACTTTTCTTGGGAAAATCAGCCGCAGGCTTTAGAAAAGGATTTCTGATAAATTTAGGGACATTTCCCACAGAGCCTGATAAATCCTGAGCAGAGCCTTCAGGGGAGCATTCAGGACAGCAGATGTTTGACTCTTGTTTCCAACAGCTGAGTCTGCACACTGATTTTATTTTAAACACCACCATCTGGTTAGGATAGACTTGGTCCATGTTTCTCTGTCTTTTTTTCCCTCCTGGCTCTCTTCTCTACCCCCTTCTCTTTCCCTCTGCCTATCTGTCTGATTCTGCACAGATTTCATCCTAAATGCTACCATCTGCTCTCATGACACCTAGAGACAATATTTGTCATCCTTCTCTGTGCTTCACTTTCTTTTCTTCTTGCTCCTCAGTCATTTTCAGTTAGTTTCCTCACTGGTTTCTCTATCATTTCTATTTTTTGCTTATTTTCCTCTCTTCATCACATCTCATTTCATTTACTTCTACTCCCCCACCACCACAGTAAGTCCCTCCCTGCAAACCAGCTGCTCTCACACAGGCCGATATTCACAACACATGCTCAGCTGACGCTTTCCGCCAAGTGTTTGTGTGAGAGAGCGGGAGAGAGAGAGAGAGAGAGATTGAGAAGCTGCATGGGTGTTGCTCTGCTCAGAAACTGTTGAAACTCTGAGTTAGCGTCATGCTTTAAGTTCAGTTTTCTTTTTGGGTGTTTGTGTATCAAGGAGCCTTCTTGATGGTAAAGCATGTATATCCATGTGTGTCATCATTTGTGTTAAGTGTGTTTGATCTCTTGCCCTTCTTTACATTGTATATATCTGATGTTTCAGAGACTGATGACTATGCAGAGATAGTTGATGAAGAGGACACATACACCATGCCCTCAAGTAAGTCACTTACTCAGTTTTCGCTCATTCTGAAGTCATTTGTACTTAAGAACTCAACTTCTGTTGCACTGGCATAAGATGGCTATAAATTTCCCTTTCTTAAATAAACATTAATTTGGTCCTGCTCCCTAATACGCTGAGCTGTGGTGTGAATCACTTCCAAGAAACACACTCACACAGTGAACCAGAAGAGTTGCATTAAACCACATTTAGTTAGGCAGCAGCTATCAAATTCAGGCCAGTTTTCTTCATCCTCTATAAACAGTAGAGACACTGAAGGCAACAACTTATACCATATACATGTGGTCCTGGAGACGCATCACATCTGTTGGATTCATTCATATGTTTGTAAAAACCCTGAATGTGTTGGTTTGTTTGGCTCTGGTTCTGTAAGTAGTGGTGGCTTTAGCCCTCTGTTCCATTATTTTTAATGTAGATGGTTTGGCCAGTGCAGAGTACTTATGTGTTTTGATTGTGTGTCCAACTTTGAAAATGGAGTGTCTCTATCTTGGCTATGTGTGCCTGTCTGTATTTCTTTGTCTTTTTTGCTTTGCTTTTTTGGTCTTCTTTGTGAGACTTCCTCTAATCAGACTTTCTGCAGACTTGACATGTTTTCCTATTCTGTGCCTGAGTCTGTGTGTGTGTTCATGTCCTACTGCCCATTGCATGCATAAAATAAATCTGTAAAATAGTAACAGTTGTAGAGCAGGCTAGTATTGGATTGTTTCATTAGACAGTGTATTTAATAAACTAATCATCAGAGTGTGAAGTGGGTCTGTTATTGTTGTTTGTATGTGTTTGTGTGTTCTGAGCTATTTTCAATCTTAAAGCTGCTGCCTGGCTCTGCCCCTCTCTTCATCTCTCTTTCTTCCTCTTTCTCCCATTGCCAACACAGTGAGCTATGGAGTAGTTGAAGGTAAACCTCCCTCTCCCCCTCTCTCTATCTCATTCTTGCCTGCTTAAATGCCTTGAGATTTTATTTTTCTTTTCCAGGCTCTTTCTACATCTTAGTGTTTTTATAGTTCAATGGCATTAAGTGCCTTTTAAAAGCCAGTGCTGTATAAACAGCAGCAGTTGGGGAATCGCTTTAATAAGTTTTATTTCACTGTTACCTGGAAAATAAAAAGACTCGAGGTGTTGTTGAGTTTGTGGTATTTTTATCTTATTGATCGCAGTTTATAAAGGGGAATTCAGGTGTTGGAACTGACAAAGAGCCAATCCCTAAACAAATCAAAATGCTGCAGTACATCAGTTGTTCAGAAGTTGGTAATGTGAAGTAGCCTAACAGCATTTCTGTTGTTTTTTTGGCTTGGTTCTCCGCTATTATTAGATCTTTATTTCTTCTTTTTTAATCTTGTTTTTATGACCATGCTTTTTTCACGTCTCTGTGGGTTCTTTTATGCTTCAAGCAATTATTAATACCCTGAAAGTGAATTGCAGTTTGGTTTAATTGTAGTAAATCTTTTGTAATGGAATGCGTTTTGGTTACTGGTGAACTGGTTTTGTTTGGGTTGGTCGAGTCCAAACAGCAGAGCTTTGTTTAGCTCAACAGACAGAAAACTTGCACAGAATAAGTTCCTGATGGTCAGCAGTCCTATTAAACCTCTTGAAACTTGAACTTACTGCAGTTGGTTGGCTGCTGACATTAGTACACCTCTGCAAAAATGTTTCCTGACCTTTTCAAGAATGCGGAAATGTTGATAACATAAATGCCAAAAGTTAAAATGTCAGCTGAAAAAACAAGCAGTTTCTTTCAGATCTGTTCGGATATACTCATTGAGCATAAAAAGGTGACTGCAGGCACAGACTTCATCAAGACATCATCACAGTTTAGTTTCAGTGAAGATCAAAGACATATACATGAGAGGTGTGAAGTGTGCAGAGCACTCCAATGCTTCTTCTCAGCTAATCATCTTTTTCACAACTAAATGTTTGTGGTTTTTCCTGCAGCCACTTTTCACTGTCACTGCAGGAAGAAATGTGTTGTAATGGGGCTCTAGTGTGCATGTTTTGTGCTGGATGTTGGTGTGTTTGCAAGTTTGTGTTGCAGAGTGCATGTTATTCACATTAGTCTTGTTAGAGGTGTGAGGGGAAGAGGCTTGATTCTGGTCACACTGGTATGTTGTAAACAGGATATTTCAGCATTAGACTTGATGCCACTGGATGGGGTTTACCTAGCAGCATTTGACAGCTAGAATGGCAGAAATCCTTTAGAAGTATTTGGAAACATATTGCAGACGTGCTTTATCATAAACACATTCATTTTTCACTGTCCAATTAGGTTTTTTCCTGTTAAGCCTCATCCATGGTGTCCAAGTGCCAAATGTAATAGGTTCTCTTCAGTATACCTTCCTGTGTCACTTCTTTTCTCGTTTCTTTTCTCATTCGCCCTCTCAGCACGGGACTATGAAATCCAGAGGGACAGGATAGAGTTAGGCCGCTGCATTGGAGAGGGTCAGTTTGGCGATGTGCATCAAGGAGTCTACAACAGTCCAGTATGTAAAAATACACAAACACGTACAATTCTTTATGCACACTATTGAATTTGTAAGCATGTATAGGACAAAAGGCTTGCAAAATATCCTTATTGTGTTATTTTAGCCAGCTTTATAGTGTAATATGTGCAACTCCAATTCCAAAAAGGTTTGGACTCTGTGTAAGATATAAAACATAACGCAATGATTTGCAAATGTCATAAACCAGTATTTTATTCACAAAAGGGCATAGAAAACATATCAAATGTTTAAAGTGAGACATTTTACTATTTCATGAAAAAACTAGCTCATGCAGTGATTTCCATGACAGAATCATGCCTGTTTGTAATGCAGTGCCACCTGAGGACCAGTATTGTTTTTTTCACTGTGTCTCTTGCATGCAGAGATATCTCCAGATTATAAGAATCTTTTGTACTGTATTATGAACTGTAGATGATGGAATATTCAATTTGCAATTTTACCTTGAGAAGCATTATTCTGAAATTGCTCCACAACTTGTAGATGCAGTTTTTTCCACAGATTGCTTGAACCTCTTTACTTCTAAGATACTCACAAAAGTTGGAGAGCGTCTCTACGACGTGTCAGTACTATCATGAAATAGTAAAATGTCTCACTTTCTGTGTGTGTATGTGTGTATATATATATATATATATTTCTACTCTCTCTGTGTGAATAATATATTGGTTTATGAGATTTTTATTTATTTTTTACATAGTGTCTCAATCTTTTTGGCAATAGGGTTTTATAATCTCATAACTGTTTTCTTGGCTGCTGTGTGTTGTACAGGACAAAGCCCCTCTAGCTGTTGCCATCAAGACCTGTAAGAATTGTACCTCTGACAGTGTCAGAGAAAAGTTCCTACAAGAAGCATGTAAGACATAATTTTCTGTATCGACATTTCTTATAGTCATTGATTTGCGCTTAATACATGCTTACTGTGCATCGTTTCTTTTTTTCTTTTCTTTTAGTGACAATGCGTCAATTTGATCATCCTCACATTGTTAAGCTGATTGGAGTGATCACAGAGAACCCAGTGTGGATCATCATGGAGCTGTGTACTCTTGGAGAGGTACCCGTCAGTCTGTGTGTGTGATAACTTGTTTTTTGTGTTGGTGTGGAATGACCAATGCCAGGAAAAACATAATTCCTCTATGTCATGTCACCATTTTTAAGTACCAGTTTGAAGCTTGTTGTACAGTCATTTGAAAAAGAGTTTTCATAGGGCTCTTTACAAGTCCTGTGAAAAACTAAGTATACCCTTATTGCTTCCATCAGAATTAAGAGGGTAAAAGCAGTCAGGTGCTGTGAATCAGTTCTTCTTAAATAACTAATCATCAGCTGGTATGTGACCACCTCTGTAAAAGTAGAAGTTTACCAGTTTGCTGGTCTGACACGTTCAGGTTTGTGTTAATATAATGCCACAATCTTACCAGGAGTGGACGTCCCAGCAAATTTACCCTAAGGTCATACTGTGCAGTGCTCCTAAAAACTGCAGTAAGCCCAAGCGCTACATCTCAGCGACTCTACAGACCTCAGTTAACATATTAAAGTTCATGATAACAGTTACAAAAAGACTGAAAAAATATGGTTTGTTTGGAAGGGTTGCCAGGAGAAAGCCTTGTTTCTCCTAAAAGAATGCTGCCATGTTCTTTTTAGAAAAACCACAAGACTTCTGTAACAATATCCTTTGGGCGGAAAAACCTAAAGTATGGCCGTTTGGTCATAATGCGCGTCGCTGAGCACTAATGCCTCATACCAGCTGTCAAGCACCTTGCTCTCATTGAGTTGACCATGAACTCCTCTGTATACCAACATATTTTAGAGTCAAATGTGAGGCCGTCTGTATGACAGCTAAAGCTTGGCCAAAATCGGGTCATTCAACAGTACAGTGGTTGCAGGCACACCAGCAAATCTACAACAGAATGGCTGAAAATGGGCCAGTTAAAGTCCAGACCTCAACCTGATTGAAATGCTGTAGCAGGACTTTGAGTGCCTGCAAACCTCAAAGAAATGAAACAACATGGTAAAGAAAAATTGCCCAAAATTCCCCTACAACAGTGTGAGAAAATGATAGTCATACAGAGCACGATTACTTGATGTTATTACTGCTAAAGGTGATTCTACAAGCTATTGAATCACAGGCTGAACTTAGTTTTTAAATGCCGTGTGAAACTGTGCTTATTTTGTTTTCTCTCTATATATGCAGCTACGTTCGTTCCTTCAGGTGAGGAAGTACAGTCTTGACTTGGCGACACTTATCCTGTTTGCCTACCAACTCAGTACAGCTCTGGCCTATCTAGAGAGCAAACGCTTTGTACACAGGTAAACATCCACACACATGCTTGGACACACTCACACCAAAAACATGTAGTCTCAGTAAAAAGTAAGGGATGAGATTATCAAAGATGATGCTGTCCAAGTATAAGTAAAGTTGCAAAATATTTGGTTTATATTGTACTCCTAAAACAAAAGGGATGATTTTATGTTTGCTTTTATGTGAACAACATGCACAGAAGTCTGTTTCACATTCACCCTGTCTTGTGACAGTCAGTTGTGACCATTAAATAGAGATTTCAGACGCTCATGAATCATTTTTGCATCATCACTGACAGTTGCAGTGTTACATAACTATCATTCTTACGTTTGTCATAAATGATGCATTGCATTGTGAGTCTGTGTGGGGGAAAATGTGCATGTTCTAGACACAATATTTTTCAGTTCCTGACTGAGGATAATTTTTAATGCTCAAATTTAACTTGTGCAGTTTAGACTTGGACTTACTGTAGATATATGTGCCTTTTTAGCAAATACAGGAGCATTTTCTGACACAGCTTTGGTATTTCACAATATACCTGTCATGCTCAGTGACAGATATTTATTCAAATGTACATAGACTATATCACACATAGTGGGATTTGGGTCTTTTCTTGGTTTTGTTTGTTTTATAGGGATATAGCAGCTCGGAACGTGTTGGTTTCCTCAGTTGACTGTGTGATGCTTGGAGACTTTGGTCTGTCACGATACATGGAGGACAGCTCATATTACAAAGGTAATGAAACATCCTCCTCTAGATTGTACAAAAACACAGGGCATTGACTCAGTCATATTTTAACCCTAAGTTTCAGTGTTATTTTCACACTGAGATAAGTCCACCTAAATGCTCTGTACAAAATGTTTGTTTTGCCACAGTCTCCTGTACCTTAAAATAAAATGAGACAATGAGCAAGGCTGATCTGAGATCTGTCAATATCACTCCTAGTTGGAGTAACGGCGCTCTTTAGTTGCTAATACTTTACCACCATCTGCTGGTGACATCTTGCTATATCAGTTACCTGCTCAACCTGTTCTCCTTGGTACCACTGCTGCCGTCTTGTTGAAATACTAGCTGATTATAATTTCTTGTGGTTATTCTGCACTTAATTGTTGATCTAATCTCTGTGGGTAATTGTGTGCATGCATGTTTGTGTGTCTCAGCTTCTAAAGGTAAACTTCCTATTAAGTGGATGGCTCCTGAATCTATCAACTTTAGGCGATTCACCTCTGCCAGTGACGTGTGGATGTTTGGTGAGTTTCCGTAATGTTTTTGTTGTACTGTTGTGCTGCTCATCAGAGAAATGTTTTTGTATTTTTTCCAAGTTGCTTTTTTTTTTTTTTTTTTTTTTTTTTTTTTTTTTTTTTTTTTTTTTTTTTTTTTTTTTACATATTATTTATATGTGACTTATGCTGATAAGTTAAAATAGATAATGTAAATAAATTTTCATATATTTAATAGAAATAGATTTACATCCAAGGAGCCAGACTTTCTTGTAGTTATTTTAAATGGTATTGAGCATTAGTTCTCCAGGCTTTCTAAAGATCTTTCAAAGTTTTTCACTGGACATTGGCTGCTTTTTCACTTATTTTCAGCCCAATCCCAGTCCTTGTATCTGACCTAAAACATTTGAGGAAACTGGACAAGTGGAGGACAAAAGATGTGGCAGGCCACATTCTTAGAGGAGTAATACTTCCAAATCAGATTTTTTTTCCCTCAAATCATTGTCAATATGTACAGAGGAGGTCAGGAGAGAGTTACAGTGGTTAATGTGTACAGCTTTCTGTAAAACACAAAGGAGCCTCTGTCATGGTTTGGGGCTGCATTTCAGCCAGTTGTGTTGGGATCTTGTTAAAATTGATGAAATTATGGATGCAGAAAATTACCGTCAGATATGATTCACCACGCAATACCATCTGGAAAGCGTCTGATTGGCAACAGGTTTTTTTCCCCACTGTGGCAATGATCCCAAACACACTGCCAGTAAAAGCCTACCTGGATAGAAAAAAACACAATGGAACCAGCCATGGATTGGCCTCCCCAGAGCCCGGACCTCAACATTATTGAAGCATTGATGGATCATCTTGACCAAGGACAGAACGAAAGGCAGCCAGCATCCAAAGAAGAGCTTTGAAATGTCCTTCAAGAAGCACAGAGAAATATTCCTGAAGAGATAACAAGAGAGCTTGCCTAAGAGAGTTCAGGCTGTGTTGAAGCATAAGAGTTTTCATACCAAATACTGACCTTCAAGCTCATTAGAATTGTAAAAGCTCTGTGTTTCGTTTATGTGCTGTATTTCCGTTTATGTTCACAAACATTTCATTAAATCGTTGTGCCCATTTTCCAAGCAAAATATAAAGAAATGTATATCATTTAAAGTGTCTTTGGTTAATGTGTAATTAAACACTAAAAACCTGAAGTAGGGATGTCTTTTTTCTTTAATAATATCTTTATTTCAAACAGCAATAGTTACAGTCTGAATACACAACATTTAGTTACTACAGGTAGATGGCACTGGGCACCTCTAGTCCACACCATTGCTTTGTTGCTTATTGTGAAGTTTCCTGTCTCCGTAATGTGTACTGTTGATAATATATATGTGGAGATTAGACTTGGGCAAGTTGTCACATATAAAAAAAATGCATATATGAAGAAATATTTTGTATTTGAGAGAGTGAGAATAATGACCAGATTCTTAAATATTAGCTCTCAGTTTGCAGTCTGGCTACTTAGCCTTGTAGTGTTAAACCAAGAGAATTGTTTCCAAAATGTTTGACACCATAGATATGTGGACAGAAGCATTATTGACCGTTTGTTTGACTCCATGTCTCATATCTTTAGAGGTAAACAAGCCAACTCATCTGGTAACTGAAGCAGCATCTAAAGATGATGCCCTCACTCTCAGGAAATTAAGCGCATTTGAAATATTTAATAATGTCACCCAGGTCTAGTTGACAGCCGCCACTGTGTTGTGTCTCAGTCCATATGTATGTTTAACCAACCCATCATCTCTCTCCCATTCTTGTCTACCCCTCACCCACCCTGCCCACCCTGACAGTACGTGCCGCGGGGCGGCGCTTGCGGGCGCGGAGCTTGGCGCCTTACCTCCTTGCCTCTGTTACAGGAGAGGCTCGTGGCTCCTCCTCTCCTCCCTGAGCTCAAACGAGCAGGAGGTCGGAGGTCTTTCGACTATGAAGCTGCTGCTGTGGCAGCTGCCAAGGTTTTAGCTGGGAAATCTGCATCATCATGCCACACTGCTGCCACCACAAGTTCCAGTAGTGATAAAGTGCCGGTGGTGGCCCCGCCTTCTCACCGTACAGGAGCCTTGTTGATAAATGGTTGGCAAGAAGCAGCCATTGATCTAACCAAGTCTTCAGGAGAAATAAGCACCACAAGTGGCATTGGGGCAAATGAAGCTGTGGTTGCACCAGGAATCAGCCACCACAGTGCTGGCGCTGGCAGCAGTCATAAGATACCACCACTGCCCCCCATCACAGCCCCGCTTCCAGGCTCTGTGGGAATCGACATGGCTGGGATCCTGCAGGCGGGGCTCATCCATCCTGTAACAGGACAAATAGTTAACGGGAACCTGAGGGGAGATGATTCATTGAGGAGGAGGAGAGGGAGGAGGAGAAATGTGGAAGCTCTATACTCTGAGTTCACCAAGAGCCGAGGACTGCACCTCCCTGAAACACAGGTGGGTACAGGAGGGCCTTCGGAGTAGGGGCAGTTAAAGTAGTTCATGTGCTTCAGAGTGAAAGAGAAGCCTCATCGAGAGCCTTTTGGGCACAAAAAAATGATAGTTGAATTTTAAAAAGATTGGATTTGAGAGGAAAATCTTCTGGCTGCTCAGCATTATCTATGTGTATATGTGTCTCTTCATCTACAGGGCCGGGTTGAGGTGATCAGCCACTCCTCTGTTTCCTCCTCCACCTCTTCGCCATCCCCCTCTCCCTCAGAGCGACCTGCAGGACCTCCTACACCATCCTCTTCCTCTACTCCCACCCCAACCCAGACGCCTCCTCAGCCAGAGATTGTGGCGATTGATAGAGAGGCAGCCAGCAAAGGCCTAATCGAATGGCTGAGACAGAATCCAGGCTACAGCATGGATCTGCCTGCGTTTGCTCATGTAAGCCAGACAATTTGTATAATTGTATTAGTTAAAATCTGGTATAAATGTATGTATTTGAAGGTGCTTTTTGGAATTAGAATTTCCTGAATTTGCTGAGGCTACAGTTGACCACATATTTTTTTTAATTGTTCAAATGAATAGGACATACAATACATCTTAGTGAATTGTTTGTTTTCCATCCATCCTTCTCTTCCTCCCTTGCACCTGTGCAGTCAGGAGCAGGTCTGTTACATGGTTTTGTAGAGAGGCCCAAACAGAGGAGGCATCGCTGTAAAGATCCCACCAAGCTGGATATAAACTCTTTGACAGGGGAGGAGAGAGTCCCTGTTGTACATCGAGGAACTGGGCGCAGGGTAACAAAAACATGAACCACAAATATTACAATGCATTTTAAACCATGAAACTTTTTATTAATAAAGTTTACTTTGTTTGTTGCGATTTGGTGTTGCTTTGGTGTCCACCAACAATGCAGGCTGCTTTTGAGTAGACAACGCTGTAAAAATCTTACATATGATTTGATGTCATTGTAATAACATGCTGGTTTTCTTGCTTTGCAGCTTGGTGGTGCTATGGCTCCAGCCATAAAGGAGCTTTCTAGGTGGTTGGATGCCAACTCTGAATACTATGTGGCTCCAGACTGGGCTGATGTGGTCAAACACTCTGTGAGTATGATACAGTTTAGTATCTGAAAATGACTCGTGTTTGAAACTGATACTCATTCATAATGCTTCTAGGTAAAATATGACATCTGCTGGTCAGAATATTTTAGTTAGCTGTATAGTTTTCATGCTAAAACAACCTACTGGTGCTTGGTGGCATACTGAAAGCCAAGTATGCATCAAGGTAGATTTGGAATGAAGTGGGGCCAGATTCAACCCCTGCCCCTCAGTGTCATATTTCTGTTGATTTTTGATTTGTTGTCGTTTGGTCTGTAGACTGACGGTGCAGTAAGGGGTAGTTGCAGGGTAGAGGGGATGCATTTTGCTCACATTGGGGATGAAAATAATTCAGCAGAGGCAGATAGGTAGATCAGAGAGGGTGAAATCTCCCACCATCACCTGCAGCAAATCATACCCTTGGAGGTCAGTCAGTGACCACCTTTTCCAGACAGATTCCAGGTTATAGCACTAAAAATTAAATGATTCTATTAATTGTCTTCTTTAAATTTTTATTTGACTCTTCTTCTACTTTTACTTTAGTAATGTTTAGTATTATGTAGCATTTTCTCAGAGTTCTGTCATGTCAGTCCCAGTTAGCGTTCTCCACAAACGTGACCTCAGGGCTTTCTGTTGCAGGGTTTCCTCCCTGAGGGGAAGTTCTCTCGGATCCTCACAGAACCCGTCAACAGAGACCCAGGCTCCCGCCGCCGTGGACGTCGACCTCGTAGCGAAATGCCGAAGCCTCTCCTGTCCGTCTCTGACTCCACCTCGCCGGGTCTTGGGCCCCCGCTCTTTATGAATGGTGGTTTAATTGGCAGCATGGACTCCATGGTGGCTATGCAGAATCTCCGTGGTGGTATCCCTGGAATTCCCATCTCTGGGATCATGGCAGCTGGATTTCCACATGGTTTTTCTGCAGCTGTCTCAGCAGGAGGAGCTGGGGCATCTGCTGATGATGCTAAGAATGGGCTGAGCATGTTGCCCATGATGCTGCATGGAATCCCACACCCCCATGGGGCTGCAATCCCACAGCACGCTTTGTTCAGTGTTGGCACAATGATGGCACACACGCCGCCGCCACCTTCTCCTCACCCCAGCTCCTCGTCCCCCTCCTCAACTTCTGCTTCTTCTTCAGCATCTGCTGCAAAGGTCACCACAACAACTGCGCCATCTGCATCTGACGCAGCCAGCCCCTCTTCTACAACTCCTACTGAGAGAGAGAGCAGCACCTCTTCAGCTGCTGGTGGCGAAAAGGAGAGGTCCCGGGAGGAGAAAGGAACTGCAGAGGGCAACAAACGACCAGTAGCAGCAGAAGCAGCAGCCATCATTACCTCCACCACCAGGGCCCACCTCAGCTCTGCACATCTTGGAGCTGGCACTGGCAGCCATCTTACCTTCAACCCCTTCCTGATCCCGGGCATGTCCCACGGCCTGCTTTACCCGCACATGTTCTTGCCACATGGTGGCATCATGGCACTCCCAGCCATGCCTCCTGGTGCAGTCGAGGGCTCCCCAGGCAGCCCCAAGAGGAGAAAGAAGAGAGGAAGAGAAGAAGGAGAGAGAGAGGAGGAGAAGGAGAAGGTGGCAATGGGAGATGGAGAAGAGAGAGAAAGTACAGTTAAGGTGGGTGGATCCTCCCACCCAGCCTCCTCTTCATCTCCCTCTGCTCCCTCTACCTCAGCTTCAGACCCTGTCCCAAC
>VUQH01006639.1:5230-21889 GCA_015106775.1 Etroplus canarensis | reverse complement strand
GAAACCCCCCCCCCCCCACCTCTGAAATGGTTCGAACTAATCAGAAGGCATGAAGGGCAGGAATGTGAAGCTAAGAGCTCAGTCGGGCCACCAGGGGGCAGTAGGAGGCAGATGTGATTGCATCCTTTCCTACAAAGACTGGGGTGGGGAGGACTGTAGGGGAAAAAGAGGAGGAAAAGAAGGTCCTTTTTTTGTGTCCCGGGGTTGCTCGAGTCCTAAATTGAATTAACCAATCAGGTAACCAGCGTCTCATCAGGAACAATACAAAATGACATAATGGTTACAATCATGACCCGTAGAATCATTCAGCCGCTTTTTTTTCCCCCACCAGTGTCCTCTTCTCGTTTTTCTGATTAGCGTGTTCAGAGAGATTTTATCTGTGCGATGTCGACCATCTGTCCAGGGAAAGGGAACAGTCTGTTTTTTAAGGAATGAAGAACAGATAAATAGGAAGAGGAGGGATATGGAGTAGTGTGAATCACTTGGGCTTTTTTTCCCCTCAGATTAATTTTAATAGCAGTTCATACTAAGAGTTTCTAAATATGTAAATCTACCGCTGTATATTGCTGACTTTTTTTTTTTTTAAAGTGCACCATTTATTTCTTGTCTTTCTTTAGTTTGTTCCTCCGTTTGGGGGGGAAATACTTGACATATGCGAGGAGGATTTTTGCATTGAGGTTAGTCCCAGTTTTTTCTGTATCAAACAGACTGTACTGTACATTACATGGATGCAAGTCGCTGGTTTTATTCAGTCTTTTCACAACAGGGTGTGTATTTTGGGGGTATATGTCAGATGTTTCTGATGTTGCGTATAACTTCACCTTTTTTTTGTTTTCATACATGAAAACATTATTTTTGCACAATGTCTTTTTGTGAATGTTAACCTGATTCCGTGTGGTCTTTTCTTTCCATTGTGTGTGTGTGTGTGTGTGCGTGCGTGCGTGTGTGTGTGTGTGTGTGTGTGTTATAATGGGAGAAAGTGTGTATGTGTGCATGCATGCGCACACGTTTTGTCGTGGAGCAGTTTCTATTTCCGTCTCGTCCTTACAGGTCACATTTCTTGTTGGAAAAACAGTACATAGTCGTTGCCTTGTCACAAGTTTGTGGCTACATATAATTTATTATACTTTTCTTTTGCTTTGCCAAACTTCACCAAATACGACATTCTTTTTCTGTTAGTTTCATTATGTATTATTCAAAGTAAAATGCCTTATTTAGAGTTAGTATTTTTTGTATAGATGTTCTGTTGCATCTCCTTATCGGGACATGTTATGTGTGTCTGTTTTTCCGTTATTTTTTTTGTGCGTACACGGCGTTGGTGATGTGCATTATCTTCAGAAGCCAACGGTAACGGAAGGTACCACTGTTCAGATCACTACATTTATTCCTAAAAGTCAATCAGTCATCCCTCAAAGCACAAATGGAGAGTTAACAAAAAGTGACTGTTTGCTTACCAGTGCCTCTAAAATTGCTTTCGTTTCTCTTTGTGAGCTTCACTTGCACTCTCTCTCAGCATCACGTTTCCGTTATGGTGGGCATCCTTTGGAAAGTGATTAGATGATCCCATGCTCTTCATTAAAGGGAATTCTGGGATTATTCAGTCTGGGTCTGGCTCTCAGACTTAAATAAAGTTAATGTTTGCAAGTTTCTGAATTCCAAAGTTAAAATTTTAGGGTACATTTTATTGACTGTAACTGTATGATTAATAGAGATGAGTGCTGCTCCCCAGCTGCTTAGGAGTTAACTGCAGCAGTCACTTTTTTAGCTTTTCTTTCTTTGTACTAGAAGATGTTCGTACCATGGGCCCATCACCTTCTTACCAGCAGTCGGTTTCTCGAATCTGCAAGGCAAAGCTGATTAGTTACAGGAATAAGACCCAGGTTGAGAAATATCAGAATCTCCCTTTGAGGAAGGGCATTTAATCTCTTTGAATTCCCTTCCTTCACGGGGGCCTTGTGTCTGGTATCCAGCACATCTTGGATGATAATGCGCACACAGTATGTATGCAGCCTAAGTATTTGATTGTTCGTGTGTTCTTTGAGATTCCCGGAAGAGTAAGCCAGAAGGGGAAGCCAATTGCTTTGCACCACAGATAAATTATCTGAAAGTTTTAAAAGGAAAGTTTCAGAGGTCATGTATACACAGGGTTTGCTGTTACTGGCTTGTTCTCACGCGGAAACTTGAAGCAAACTCGTAGGCGCAGTAAAGGGGTCAATTGGTGATGGCTGTGTATCGTCTCTTCATGTGTCACACCATGCCTTCTTTAACAGTGTTTTCTTTTTCATCGAAGTCCTTTTTGGTTACCTTAAATAATGTTCAAAAGATTCACCTCAAAATGTAAACATGTATCTCTTATCATGAAAATGTATTTATTGTACAGTTCTCATCTTTACATTGTTGTCTCATTACTGATCAGTGGCTGGTTTTGTTAAGTTCCTTGAAAGACAAAAGCATTTTGGTTCACATGGAAGTTAAACTATCTGCTAATGTCACATGTTCTGTTTTTTTTAGATGTAATTACATCAGAATTAAATGGTTAAGAGTTCCTAGAATACCTCCTCTTTATTTTCTTTTCATAGTCAATATAATAAGCCAACCTGAGGCAGCCTTTGGAACAATGTGCAGTTGAAATATCCTTCCTGAGGCCGCAGGACAGCGGCGCCCTTTTTCTCCAAGTTGCAGACTAAAGCAAAATCTGCTACTTCTCCTTTTAGAGAAGGAGGAGGAGCAGCAGCTTTTGGAGCTGGCATGGAGGGAAATCTGCCCTGCTTCAGATGCTAAACAGCTGAACTAGAAAGTTGGCACCTATTTATACAATTACAGCACCTGTGAATTTTTTTTGGGAGAAATATGTGACACCCATCCCCACCCAAAAAAGGACTGTTGCTTGTCAGTTGTTTAAATCCAGTTCAAGTTGCAAAACCACCCTTTTGATCTAAAATACCTGCAACATCCAGAAAATGCAAATGTATTACTCACTAAATCAGAAGAGGAGACGCTGGATTTTGTAGCCTGTCATATTTGTTCTTTTTCCAGGCTCTCGCTGGCCATTGGCCCGATATATCGAAGTTAGCAGGTAACCAAACCATCACACACTACTTCAGTGTTCTTGGTTATATTAGGGGCTGCTGAGTTTATTTCAAATGCCCTCATTTAGACCTCCTGTGCAGCCAGCTAGTTTGGGTGTGTGATAGGACAAAAGATGGGGAAATCTAAAATAAAGACAGGAAAGGAGAATGTGTGATGCCGCTGACACGCACAGCCTCGGAAACTCAAGAAGCCCTTTACACGCTCCAAAGGATTTGCCCTCACTCTGAAACCAAGTCAAACTGATCTGTTTCCTTTATAAAATCAACCCTTACAAAATCTGAGAAATATTACTGTCCATATGTGGCTTTCTTTCAATTCATTGCAGGCTGATTTCACAGGCACTGAAATATTTTCTTGGATGCTGCAATAATTTCCTCCTCCTTTGTCATATTCAGATGGTAATGTAGTAGAAAAACTAAAACTGCTTAGGTGTTCTTGCCACTGGAAGTATAAGCCCATCCAAACTACTTCCGGTTAACCAGCGGAGCATCCAACCATACATGATCTCTGAACACGCCATGCATTTCTGGAATTTGCTTTTAGCTTATTGCATGGTTTTACTAAAGGGAAAGCAACATTGAAAGTTAAGGGGAACCAACTTGACTGTGCAACTTGGATAATAAAATTGCAGTTAAAGTATAATGATGACAAATGGTGAAAGACAGCTGTAAAATAGAAATTTAGATTTAATGATGCAGGTTTAGATATCAGTACATGAAAACTTCACCTTCATCCAGTTCATGTCTGTGAAAGCACCCACCTCAATGTAACTAAAATGGGGTAAGTTGAATGCTATTTGGCCGTTCACAGACCCTCAACAAGCATCACTGAACCAAGTGCAATGTAATTCACCAGGCTGTAATTCACTGGCTGATGCTGAAGTCAGAAACCCGGTCGTTAATAAGTTATGTGGTGGGGTTTTTAATCTTTTGTTTTTCTTATTTTTTTCCTTTGTAACTATAGCTCTCTGTATTCCCATGTGGACCAATCTCATGAGTCAAAACATGGTATGTGTGATCTTTTATTGTGCAATAAAAGATGACTTTCAACTTTCTCTTGTCTGTGGGGAGTAAATGACTAAATGTGATCCGGGGGAAGATCTGTGGAGTGTTTTTTGCTTGTTAAGTTATCAACAACTGGTAAAAAAAACAATTTTTTCTTGAGCAAATATGTTGATTTATTTGAAATAGTAAATCAACCAAAATGTCCTCGACATTTTACAACAGGCTGAAATAAATGTCGATTCACTCAAGCGTTTGCATGTAACACTTTTAATTTCATCCTGAAGATTTTAAGACAGCCTTTTCATGCCGAGCAAAGTCACAGCAACACACCAGCAACATAAAGGCGGAAATATTGGCGCATGACCATGCACCGCTTTAACTGGAAAATCTGTGGCTTTCTGCAGGTGCAGATTTCATGTGGGCCTGCTTTTCACTCTCTTTCTGGACTTCACGCATTGCAATAACCTGTGGATGGATGGTGAGCCAGATGAGCTACTATGCCATTGATCCGTTTTGGGTTTTTTTGCTGCTGTGGTCACTCTGAAGTGAAATGCATGCTGGGAAAGTTCGTGGTGGCCTTGTAATGCTGAAAAGGATGAGCAGTCCTACACACAAACGCATTTTTAGATCTGTTTTATGTCTCAGGACAGGGATAAAAGTTCAAAAATAATTCATCACCACCACACTTGAAATGTTTTGTATTAGTTGTCAGTTCAGCAGAGGAAATGAAGAGATTTAGGTAAATTTGCTGCCAGTGCTTTAACTGAAGACACACTTGGATCTGCAATGTAAGTAAAAGCTTCAAAACAGGACTTGTGACCACTCATTGGCAGTGTTATTTAAGTAGTATCGAAAAGACTCAACAGTAGGATGAACTTGTATATGAAGAAGTATTGGAACACCAAGGCAATTTTTTTTTTTTTTTTGCTGTTCCCTGAAGACATTTTTGTATGAGATCAAGAGATGAATATGCATAGAGAGATTTGACTAAAATGGTATTTGCATCTAGATATGTCAGATCTCAAAATGTAACACATTTTGTATCAAACCATCCAGTTTTTGAAGTGAGCTTTAGTATTGGAACATGAAAAGTGACAGGTGTTTCATATAAGATGCATTTTTTAAATTATTAAATAGCCCTGGATATCTACTCAGTTTAAGCTTTGGCTTTCATCTGTGATGACTGCGCTTGTATTTAAGAAGGGTAGACTAACATGAAGACCAGAGAGCTGTCTGTGGGAGACAAGGGAGTACCACAAGTTGGAATGACCTGACAAGGAAGAAAACCATTGAGCAACAGGCATTGAACAGATTGTCCAAGAAAAACTACAACTGATGACAGACAAATGGTGAGAGCAGTTTAAAACACACAGAGCAACAGTCTGTAACATCTTGAACAACCTCCAAAGAGCAGGGGTGGAGATATTAGGCCAATGAATGAAGAGACTCTGAGAACAACAATTTGCAGACCATACAGTATTGCAAGATGCAAACCACTCCTTAGCAGGAGAAATCAGAAACCCAGATTATACTTGTCAATAAAGCTCAGGGATGAGCCACAACAGTTCTGCAACAAAGTTTTATGGACTGGTGAACTCATTATGGTCATCGCAGAATGAAAACAGAAGTCTGCCAGTTTAGACAGAAATGCATCCAAAGTAAAGTGGGAGAAATTGCCAAATGTTGGTTCCTCATGCCACACGCCAGGAGTGTGCCGACTTGGTCAGAGGCATGCACGAGCAGCTCGCTGGAGGTCAATTTTTAATGCTCTGGCAGTGCTCCTCCTGTCCCTCCTTGAACTAAGCAGCAGATACCGGTCCTCCTGCAGGGTTTACGCCCTTCTACAGCCCTGACCAGCCCTCTTCATGGAAGGGCTCATCTCCGGGTGTCTCCTCCACACTCCTGAGACTGTGCTGGGAGACACAGCAAACTTGTTGCAATATCACGCGTGGATGTGCCATCCTGGAGGAGCTGAACTACCCGTGCGCCCTGAATGGGCTGCACGTACCATCTCATGCTACCAGTAGTTGCAAGGACACTTGCAAAGAGCTAAACTAGAAGAAAAATCACTCAGGATGTATGAGGAGAGAGCAATGATCTGTGGCCACCACCTGCAAAACCATTCCCCTTTTGTGAGGTTTGTCTTGTTGTTGCCTTTTTACCTGTTGTTGTTGTTGTTGTTTCATTTGCAACAAAGCAGCTGAAATGAATTCACATTGCTTTATGCGTCCTAACTAGACATATTTCTGAAGCTTAACTGACTTTGTGTGTCATAATGTACTGCGATGTCTCAGTGTTCCCCCACATTTTTTTTAATAGTGTATGAATTTAATGTCTAAAATTAACTTTTAGGCCACATTTTATCTTTTGACCTGCAAATTCGGCAAACCTGAATTAGTTTGTTGTCCAAACAGAGAGAAGAGAGTCATAGCTGAAAGAAAAGGCGCTATTCTGTTTGCTTGACAAACGATATCTGGAGGAGCACAGGACAAAGAGGAAAAAACCCAAATGCTGGAATTGCTATGATGTGTGAGTTTTTGAGGTCTTTAAATCCTGTTCAGGTTGTGGTTTCACATGACGTAGACAAGTAGAGATTTCAGCCAGTTTTTGTCTAAATATAATGAACAGGCTACCTTTAATGTCCACATTAAAGAGGAAAGTGCCAGTTGCAGAAATAATATAATACAATGATAACGATGAAAGTACCTCTTTGTGAGGTACAATAGAGAAAAACACCACAACGGTCAGTGTTGGCATTAAAGACAGGCACAGATCAGTATGATAAGAAAATATTTTACTGCTTAGAAGGTTTCCTCAAAGCCACGGTCTTGGTATTACAGATGTACAGTGAATGAATTGAAGCTTTGTCAAGAAGGCAGAACTCACGCTGGTTAGCTAAATTTTATCTACACAAATATGTAAACAAAGCAGTGTACCACAGCTGCACTGTCAAAATGTACATGTATTGAAACGTACATTCGTGTTGTGGATTAAAATCTCACTTCGTCATTAAAATATTGATAAAACACAATACAAACAAGCGAGCCATTTAAGAGCAGACACCGTTTATCAGCTCCGAAAAAAGAAGAAACACCCACATGGTCAGTCTTGCTGCAACTTAGGTGCACTTGTGCAATAGCAGACAAGTCGGGTACAAAAAAAGCTAGCATATAACTAAATGCAAGGCTTTTTTCAGGAATTGCCTGGACTGCCTGTGTTTTAAATATAAAGTGTGAAGTTAAACTCGCTGGTCACAAGCTTGACTGTGTGGGAATTCCTTAGTTTTTTGACAAATGCAGCATAAGTTCTTAGGAAGCAAGACAGGCAACATTTGAGCTGAACATGCAGCATTCCTAATTCAGATGCCTTAAGGAGATGATTTAGAGGTCATGGACTCTTGCTTTGTGTATTTTTCTTTTCTGAGCTATTGTGTTTCGTGACTTAATTGAGCAATTTGCCAACTTCTGGCATAAATATAGTATCTTTAACTTATCTTTTTTGGGCTCACAGGGATGGCAAATTCAGGAGCTCGAGCACAAGAAGAAGCCGGTGATCAGAGGACAGTTTGTGCTGCTGATAAAATGATTTAGCCCAGTCGCTCACTTTTAACAGGACATTGCAGTAATTTATTTGCTATTTTGGCTGATTTCTTAAAGATATTCAAGTTACAATTCTTTGGATTTTCTAGTCCTTGAGGACTAACAGACAGTTAATGCTCAAATATACTTAATAAATACAATATTTTCCTTAATAATTTCTTGAGAATACTTTCTAGGCAATGACCACCTAAAGTCTGGAAACAATTGACATCGCCAAAAACATGGGTTGCCTCCTTTTGTAATGCTTTGCCGTGCTTTGATCACAGCAGCCTGCAGTTGTTGTTTGCGTCCTTTCTGTCCTTAGCAAACGAGCTGAGATCAGGTGGCTGACTTGACCTCGCAGCGTGTTTTCAATCATTGTTCGTCTTTGCTATTAAGCATCATCCAACTCACTCTGCTGCATTTGACTGGATCTGAGCAGAGTATTTCATAGAACTCTAGTGAGCCTTGGCAGCAGTGCATGCCCAAGCATCAAACTGCCTCCACTGTGTTCTACAGATCATCTGGTTGGTGGTGGAGCCATTCCAACCCTTATCAACTTGTACCTGACTGTTGTGAAGAAAAAAGTACTGAGGTTTATTCCTGTCTCTTCCAGAGTGGCTCTGGGATAAACAGAGCAGCTTTTTTAGATGCATTTTGGCAAAATGCTATCAGGTCTTTCTGGTCTTTGGGCTCTTGAAGGGTTTCTGATCATTTCGTTCCTCTTTTTGGTTGACTTGGACAATATGCTTTCTTCCTAGATAGTCTTTTTTTTTTTTACTCTGGAAAGGATTCTGTGATCATCCACCACTGTGTTTTTCTGTGGACGTCCAAGTTCAGTGTGCATAACTTCTTAACTATTAATAAACACTGATGAAATAACCCAACCCTGTTCATGAAACAGCTTTTGAGTCAACTGTCCAATTAAATTTAAGTAACTGAAAAATAGAGGAATCTGTTCAAAAATGTCTGTAATTCCTAATCTAGTAATGCAATTAGTTTTGTTCAACCCCTGAAGTTTAAGTCTGCACTTCAAACTCATGTTCATTATATGAATGTAACTTCAAAAACTTCAACAGCTAAAATGACCCAAAAACATTAGTGTGTAAAAATGTGTCGGTCTTATTGTAGTTCATGAGTCCTGAAATTATTAAAGGATGAAGAATTTTTTTGAAAAGATGAATGATGAAAAGATGTTGCTACTCCTGCATCATTTAAAAATGGCTAGCTGAGAATTTTTATGTGAGGGTATCAATCAAAGAAGTCTTGTGCAAGAGAGAAGTGCTAGACTGCAGAACTGTCAGGATGGATGAGCTCAGAGTTGTAGGACTTTCGCAGAAGATGTAACTAAATTTTAATACATTTTTAAAAACTCAACACTCTGTGTAGTTTCCACATAAATGCTGGTGAAGGGAGACTCATACAGTGCCTATTACCAGGATTTAACTTTTGCCAGATTCAGTGCCCTGGTCATATCATATCATAAGAATGACTTAGTCACTTATTGATAAAAGGTTTTCGAGTTTCCAGGAAACAGCATTTTGGCATATGACAGCACATTTTAAGCCTCTGGCTGTGCAGGTTGATTTGAAAGGATATGGGCACAAATTTTTGACATCAGCTGACTGATTTCAGTATATGTTCAGAGTTGCGTTGTGTCTGCCTCGCTCTCAGGGATCTCCGTGATCTCCGTGCTCCCCCGTGGTTTCTGTTCTGTTTGGTGAGTTGCCAACACTGTCGGTGGTGAGTAACTGTATTAGTTTTCTCTCCTTCTTCTTTCCAAGTCCTCCTTTTTTATTCTGTCTTCTTTCTGACAGATAAAAAGATAGCAAATAAGCATTAAACATTAAATATCACACACATTCATGTTAACAGGCAGTTTATTTTGTTCATGGCACATCTGGATTTTATTATAGCTGTCTAAGTACATTTTTTATCATATAAAGCACAATATGGGAGTTGTTTCCGTCTTTTAAGGTAATGCCCAAGTGAATAAGCCTTTGCTTGAGACATGTAATAAAATGGAAGAATTTTTTTCCCTCAAAATCAGCAAAATTTATAAATGTTCATCCATTTATTTTCTGCCTCTCAATTGGGTCTGGGTCCAGGGGCCAGCAGTTTCAGCGGAGATGCCCAAGCCTCTTTCTTTTTGCAAACTTTCTCCAGCTTATCCAGTGGGAAACTGAGGCGTTCCCACGTCCACCGAGAGATATAATGTCACCAGTGGGTCCTGGGTCTGCCCTGGGACCTCCTTCCCAAAACACTTTGCCTAGGAGGCACCCAGGAGGCATCTTAGTCAGCTTCTCAAACCACCGCAACTGGCTCCTTTCAACATGGAGTAGTAGCGGCTCTAATCGGAGCCCCTCGTGAATGACCAAACTCCTCACCCTATTTCTAAGGGAGCGCCAAGACACTCTTTGGAGGAAGCTCATTCCTGCTGCTTGTATCCATGATCTTGTTCTTCCAATGGCTAACGAGAGTTTTTGGCCATAAGTGAGGGTAGGAATGTAAACTGACCAGTAAACCAGCAGTTTTGCTTTTTGTCTTTACCACAATAGATAGGTACAGGATTGCTGCACCAGTCCATCTGTCAACCTTCCCCCCAATCTCCTCTCACTCATGAACAAAACTCCGAGATACTTACTCAACAACTTGTTCCCAACCCAGAGAGGGCTCTCCATCCTTTTCCAGTTGAGGATCATGGCCTCAGACATGGAGATGCTAATTATCATTCCTTGTGCTTCACACTTGATTGCAAATTGCAAATCACCCCAGTGTGAGCTGTAGGTCACCCCTGATGAAGCCAGAAGAACCACATCAGAAAAGGGGTGATCCTGAGGGCACACAGGTGTAGACCCTCCACCACTTGGCTATGCCTAGAAATTCGGTCCATAAAAGTTGTTAACATAGTTGGTGACAAAGGTAGCCCTGGTGAGTCCAGCTTCCACTGGTAACTGGTAAGACCTATTGCCACCAGTGTGAACCAAACTCAGGGACTGAATGGGCTGGATACCCCATACTTCTGAAGCATCCCCAAAAGAAGACCCTGAGGGACACTGTTGAAAGCCTTCTCTAATTCCACAAAGCACATGTAGATTGGTTGGGCAAACTCCCATGTACCCTCAAAGTGTCCTCGAAAGGAAGGAGGAGGAGGGAGAAAGAGCTGGTCCAGTGTTCTGTGACCACGATGAGAACTACAGTTGGCTGATAGTTCAGCAACTGAGCATGCATTCATTCAGCCATAAATTTTATTAAGGGCGAAGTATCAGAGAGTTTGTTAGTGTTATTAATAGCATCATAAATATGCTGTTAACTGTTAGATTATAAGGCACTCATAAAAACTTGTTAATAGTTCATAGATTGTTTAAGAATGTTAACTTTACAAGGTATGGCAAACATAGAGCTTAATTTAGTTCAGTTAAGTTTTGTTTATATAGCTCCAATTCACAACAAAAGTTGCCTCAAGGTCCTTTATACTGTGAGGTAAAGACCCTACAATATTAGAGAGAGAACTCCACCAATCAGGCAATTTGCTATGAGCAAGCAACTGGCAATGGTAGAAAGGAAGAACCCCCTTTTAACAGGAAGAGGCCTCCAGAGGAACCAGGCTCAGTGAGGAGCAACCATCTGCCCTGACTGGTTGCAAGGTGAGGGGAAAGAGAGGAGAAAAAGGAGAGTATAGAGAGACAAAATCTTCCAGCACCTGATAATCCAAGGGCTTCCCCCACCGAAACACTAACCAGATTTAATCCTCGCTCAGCTTCCAAGATCAAACAACATCAGGCTAGTTTGAGGTGGTAAGGCCAAAAACCATGCTTTATGTTTAACTAACATACCTGTTATTATGTTGTATGTCGTTGCTTTACTATGAAGAACACATTTTATTTTTTAAAATCCTAATAAAGCTAGGTAACTAAACACCTATTAACACCGAACAGGTTTTGCAACTACTAGATGTAAAGCAAGACAACTGCCTTGCTAAACGGTAAGTGACACACTATAAAACACTTACTAAGCAGAAACAATAGCAGTTAGACAAATATTTTCTCAAGTGTCTAAATGCTGCCTCAATAGATCGGATACACCTTCAACATTATTGGTTTAAAAGCATCTTCAAGTTCAATGTGGAGGCTGGAGGGTAAGTCATAATCAGATGCAAATGATTTCCCTTGCAGACATGCTTAATGAAAAAGACATCCATTAATACTGTGAAACATCAGATGTCAATTTATCTTCTACCTTAGAAGCCTATTGTCTTAAACTTGTTCAAACCAAACTGAGTCATATTCTCACTGTTGAGATCTCAAAGGTTATACGTTAACCCATGTTTTGCATAAAAAAAGTTTGTTGTCTCTTTTTCTAACTTCCTCCATTATTTGTTTACATTTAATCATAAGATTGTGTAAAATGCATATGTGTGATGGCTACAGTTTTCGGGGATGTAACAGTTCAAAATTGTTCCTGCGTAACTACTGTGAGTTATGATGTGACCTGATGTTCTGATGTTCTGCTGGCTGATGGTCAATGCAGAGTCCAGACCAAACAGGTTTCGGTATAAAATGTTCTCAGTGATGCATAGCAGCTTTGATAAGGGAAATTTTGGCCAAAAGTATGCGGAGACAGAAAAAGCTTTTAACGCTCTTCCATGCAGATCTGGTGCATTATCTGCTTTGAACACACATACATCGTGTTTGATGTCATTTTTTAAAAAAAGCCTGAGGACTTCCGATAAAACCCTCAGAGGGACTGAACTCACTGAACAAATGTTATGATATTCCACAATTCATCATGACACGTCAGGTTAAAACTTTACCATATATCTCAAAGAGCTGTCTCATGCCATTAGAGTAGGGTTTAGCCTAGATAGAAAATGTGGTTTTAATGTTCAGTAAAGGAGAGGAGATCTTCGGTATCTTTGGCATCGGCTTAAAAGCGGGATCATTTTCTGTAATGTACAGCACTGATGTTGATTTAGAGGTTGGTTGGACATCAGAGTAAAAACAAATGCATGCAGAGGCAGGAAAAAAAGGAAGGAAACCCAAAAGATATTCCTATGGTTACACTAGCGTGTATTAATAAATAAATGCTGTACGCTCTACTTGATGCTGTTTTTTGCAGGTTACCTTGAGCATGTCTGCATGCATCCATGCATAATAATGTGTTCTGGGTTATAAATATATATAGGCTCAGTTAAGGCTCAGGGTCACGGTTAAAAGAAATCACTGATGACTAATAAACAAAGGTCTACCGCAAGCTCTTTTATTATTTTTTTGTAAATTTAAAATGTTACCCTGAATTTCCAGCAGAGCCTTTTGCTTTCCTCTAGAAGTTCTCTTCTTGTTACTTCATACTTAAGTCAGGCAAGTTTTCCTCTAAGCATCTAAAGTTTCATGCTGGGCTGAAAAAAGTGATGCTGAGAACAGCACAAATAATTCATGAAGAATTACGGTTTCTTTCTTTTCTTTTGTTTTCTTTCCATCTCATTCCATCCAAAACATTTGGATGTACGCTGTGCACATTTCAGAGATGGGGGGGGGGGAATACAGATGGTGCTTTTACTGTGTCATGCACATAAGATCACATCCATCAAGCTGAACTGCAGGTTGCCTTTGGGCAGCTCCACAGTGGTGTGGTGTTGTTGTAACTGCCTTGTTCAACCCAACATCACTTGTTTTTTTGGGGCCAGTGCTGGAGTTTATTGCTTTCTTCCCGCAAGTCAATCCAAACATCTCAAACTGGCAATCTGATTTTATGCCAGCTCCTTGAATGGCATTGTTGAGGCTGCGACACTGAGACCTTAATTCCGTGCTGGAGGTTGGCCACATCTTGACTCTTACACTTTGCTTTGAATGATATTTAGTTGTTGATCTGTCATGTCAGCAGCTTAAGTGATGAAAAGCTTGTTCAAATCTGTGTGCCCCCCTCCTCTGTTGTCATCTGCCCCTCATTAGTAGTAAGAGTGTGTCCTCAGAGATTGGTTGGAGTTTTTTTTAAATCCTTCCCTGTCTCTTCTCCTTATATTCTTCCTGAAAATCAGTTTCTCTTCTTTTCCCTCTCCATGCACTCCTTCTGCCCTCTCCCTCCCTCACATCCCTTCATTCTTGGAATCTGTCCTTCATTAGTGATGCTGCCACAAAGGCTTTCATTTTGGATGATGTGCCGATGATTGAAAATGAAGGCAGGTTGTCCTGAAATGCCTTTCTCTGTGTGTACATTGAAATATATAAATATATTAAATGCGTGGAGTTGGAATATTGTGTGCATGAATATGTACTGTTTTAGATGTATGCACAACTGGACTTGTCAAGTTAAATATCTGTATCTGGTGGAAAGCTTTGTTAAGACTCTTTCTGTATACTTGAGATTGTTTTTGTGCCACAGGCAAATCAGACATCCCTGATGGTTTTGTAGTCTTCATGTACTCCACACCTAGGAAACTTTAATCCATACAATGCAGCCACAAGCCTCCACCATGTCTCACCTGTTACTTGCAGATACTCTAATAGTGCTCTCAAGCACTTCGAGAGAGAATGCCGTTACTAAAAGGATCACGCCGGAACAACTGCCGTCACTTTCCTGTACCTCAGTTCTTTTCTTCCCATTTTGCTTTATTTCCACGTTTGAGGAAAACCTTATTGGTTGTAAGTCTCCCACAAAGATCACTTCCTATCTGACCCAACTGGACATTTTATAATTTGGAAGTAAAGTCTACGTGATCTAGAGTCATGTGGAAAATAAAGTTTTCAATGCAGTCCTGTGAAATACTAAGTCAACCCTTACTGCTTCTACGGGAATTAATAGGTTCAGTAGCAGCCCAGTGCTGCTTATCAAATGCACTTGATTAACTGATAATCAGCCAGGATGAGCACCTCTATAAACGCAGACATTTTAGCAGTTTGCTGGTCAGGAGGTGTGAGCACAATGCCATAATCAACAAGAGCGGTGAAGCGATGTTGAAAAGACCAGTAGGCAGAAATCCTCCACAGTGATGTGAGAGAATGATAAAGTCATAAGGAAAATGTTTACTTCAAGTTGTTGCAGCTAAAGGTGATTCTACTAGCTGCTGAAACATGGGGTGTACTTAGCTTTTTCACATAGAGTCCTTTGAAAACTTTCTTTTTCACACGACTGTGTATTTGTCCGCTGTGCCTTGGTTTCTTGGTAGACCACTGTACTTCTAGTTCTTAACCTTACCCTTCTGCAGAGGCTGGGGGGCATCTCTGGTGCTATGAAATGTTTGCCTTCAACAGACTTTGCTCATGCAGGGTGATCATCTTCTTTTTTTTTTTTTGCAACATTCAATCCTGCTTTGATGTAAAATTTTTAGACTAAGCTGCCACAATTAAAGGAGCCCCATCTGTTTTGCTAGACTTGTGTATAGCGTATAAGCTATAGAACAGCTGTTTCTGTTTAGATTATTGGGTTTTGGTTCAGCTTTAATATTATGTTGTTTATTACCACATTTCAGTATTTTCAAACTGAGTGTTTAAAAATAAAAAATATTCCATTTCCAGGTGACACACTAATGTTGAAGAATTATCTCAGGTAAAATCTGTTTGGAAAATGCCTAAAACCTTTACCCAGTACTGTTTGTATTCCTCATATTATATTATTGCGCTGTTTTTTTTATTTATTTGAAAACATGAATCCATGCTGGAGTTCTTCTATGAGATGCTGAATCCCTGTTCTTTTCAGAGTAGCAGGTAGCTCAGGATTGACTGCTACCACATATAAGGAAAGGGCTGAGAGTATGAAAGTTTAACTCCAGAGTAAGGAGAGGGAGGCAAACAAAAAAAGAGACAGACTCCATCACTAATGTCTGTTAGTGCAAAGGTGAAAGTCCACACTGACAAATGGAGTGGTGCCACTGAAGAATTAGCCAGACTATCACTGGCTATTTTTCTGCCACCTTCAAAAGTCTTTTGGTCAGTGTTTGTCATCTGTATATGGTCCAATATATTGCTGTTGCTGTTGCACAAAGAGACATGACCACTCCACTGGCCCCTCTTTACTGGTTTTCAGGAAACGGAACTGATTTGAGTTGCTTGCTGTGTGGTTTAAGACGCTACAGGGACTGCATTTAATCCTTTAACGTATTCCTGCTTCACCTTTTGTCCTCTATAGCCCAACACATTTCTACATCTTAGCTTTCAGCTATCTGTCTGTTACAGTTACAAATTATTGATGTTGTTTACTAAAGTTGCTCAAAACTACTTTGACGTGCAGAACCTTGTCAGTTGCAACCTGCGACGTGTGCATCATAACCTGATTTTGAGGCACCTTGACCACATATGCGCTCAAGACCTGTTTACACACAAGTACAGCATTGAAAAAATATCTGTACATGCAACAGTCCTCTCTGCTTAAACGCCTTTACCCTCCTACAGTAGGTGTCTTTCTTCTCTCTTATTCTCTCACTCGCACACAAAACAAAAAACTGAAACAGTAAACCACATGTGATGATGCTGGTATGTCATGAGAGTGAACCACCCTTCAACCATTTTAACTGAATCAAGCACAGTGCTGGAAAACTCCCCTGCTCATCCCATAACAACCTAACCACAGGAAGACTACAAACACACATACATAAATGTTCCTGCATCCACCGTGCATGTACACACGCAGAAATGCAAATGTTGGTGATTATTCTACTGAATTCCATTTATACACTAAAACCATAACACTAAATAAACAACCACATCACAAACTCTTCAGTGGATAGCCTCACATTTTTGGAGAATTGCTCCACTTTTATATTAAAGAATGAAAACAGACACCAAACTCTTACATGTGTTGTCAGTAAACCGTTGACCTGAACACACCAAACCAAACCATCTGAATGTCTCTGCTTCATAAAGGAATTCTTAAATTCCAGTTTATGGATGCACTTGGTTGTTTTTTTATGTGTTTTTTTTTTTTTTTTTTTAGTTTTATTTTTTTTTTTTTAATTTTTTTTTTTTTTTTTTTTTTTTAAAATTTTTTATGAT
>VUQH01006635.1:1956-12958 GCA_015106775.1 Etroplus canarensis | reverse complement strand
CGACAGACATCCTTCCAGAAGTTTTGGATCTTTGCACATTCCCACAAGCAATGTAACAAAGTTCCTTTCTCAGTTAAACACTTGGTACATATATCCGGAACATTAGCAGACATACGATGGAGCTTGGCAGGTGTTATATACATTCTTATCAACCACTTATATTGAAGTAATTGAAATCTTGTGTTTATTTTTTGTTTTTGTGCTTTTAAGCAAGCATCCCTCCAATCCGACTCATCAATATTTTCCTGTATATCCCTTCTCCGGGCATCTAATTTATCTAGTGTTGATTCTATATATATATATATATATATATATATATATATATATATATATATATATACATATATATACACACACACACACGTATATATGTGTGTGTGTGTGTGTGTATATGTGTGTAATCTGATGGTTGCAACACACTCAACAGAAGTTGGAACAGACTTAAATTAAGATTTAAAAGTGCTCAGAATATTCAGGTAACACTGATTTGGAAGACTTCACCTTGTGATGGACTGGTGACCTTCCAGGGTGGAGTCCTGCCTTTCACCCTGTGACAGCTGGGGTAGGCTGCAGCACCCCCTGCGACCCTGAACTGGATAAGCAGAAGAAGATGGATGGATGGATGGATGGATGGATGGAAGACTCCACATTAGGTAGGCTAGTTGGAAGCAGGTGAGGTATCATGATTGGGTATAAAAGTAGCATCAATCGAAGGCTCAGGCTTTGCAAGCAAAGGTGGGACTTGATTCCACCCTTAGTGTCCAAATTTGTGAGAGAACTTTTAGTCCATTCAAAAGGAGCATTTCTTAACACAAGACTGCAGAGTTTAGGATTTTGAACACCTACGGGGAATAATTTTGTGGTGTGCACCCACAAATGCAAATTTAAACTGTGTTACGCAAGGAGGAAGCCATACACCAGTTCTATGCAGAAATGCCGCTGAGTTTTCCGAGGCATCAGACTCTAGCGTGAGCAATCTACGGCCCTAAAGTGACGCACATGCATAGGAGAAGCCCTGATGTCACTCTCAACACGCTTTGTTTTCAGAAGTAATTTAGTGATGTGTCAGTCGCAAACGATCAGGTACAAAGACAACAACTTCTTCTTGTTGATTTGAAAGTGATATGAGGCACACTGCGAGTGTTAAGTGCATTCACTAACTAAATATCATGGGCATGCTGTGAAACCAATCACATGAGGGTAGACAAGGATCGCAGAGGGCAGGGGTGCAGGAAAGGAGAGTGAGGACTACAGTCAACTGTGAATTCTCAAACAAAAATTATGAAAAGAAGTAGGATTTGGCTGCATTTTAACAATCTTGATAACACAAAAGGCAGAATGTAAAATTTGTACAACTAAGCTGTCTTATACCTGACACCTAAAAGTGCTGCATACTGCTGTTTTGCACATTGCAATATTTTACTTTCTCGTGTTATTTATCATTATTTTTTACAGTAAACAGGTCATTTTAGTTTTATTAACAAGCACATTTACTTGAGTCCTGTACTTAATGTGTCTTTTTTCAACACTTTTTCTCTGCAAAGTTTGGAGTCAGCTGTTTTTTGTTTGTTTGTTTTACTGTTATTACTAAAAGAAAGGCCTGCTAACCCAGCCACAGGGGCCACACGCAAGTGTACTCCTAGTGTCAGTCCCAAACCCAGGTAAATAGGGAGGGTTGCGTCAAGAAGGGCATTCGGCACAAAATCTTTGCCAAATCCAGTTTGTTTTTTTTAATGAACTTTATTTGTGGACATCAATGCAAACAAATAAGGCACCAAGACATCTACTTATGCATGGTTGAGCATAAACAAAATGAAAGGAAAAAAGGAAAAACAAACTAAATAAGTAAATAACTAACAAATGGCAATGTGAAACATGAGAGAATAGGCATCCAGTGTAAACAAAAAGACGCATCATGACCTGAATCTCAAACAGAGAGGAGGCCTCATCTTCAAATAAATTAAAATCACTGAATAGTACAACTAATTTACGGGCTTTTTTATCATTTACCAGTTTCAGTGACTTACTCAGGAGTTCAAGTTCATTCAGCCGTCTGTTTATACATGGTTTAGTTTTGAATTTTGCCAAATCCAAATGCGGACTCATGATACATGATACACTGGGGCGACCCCTAACGGGAGCAGCCAAAAGACAAAGAGGAAGGAGAAGAAGAATATAAGAAAGGTCGACTCTTTTGTTAGGGGTGTGTGTTAAAATAAAAACTGAAAATGTCAAAAGCTGTCCTTTTTAAAATGTTTAATGTTTTTAAGGGTGTTTCTATCTGCCTTGTGTAGCAGAGTAGTTCAATAAGCATGTCGGAGCGTTCACTAGCTGGTTCTATAGTTAAGTTGGTAAACACAATAAAAACAATTGGTTACAGCAATTTAATATTAGAGGCTGTAATTTTTACTTTTAAATCATTCAGTACAAAAGATGTATCAAATAATTTAATTGATAATTATAAAAGGTATAAGTGGTAACATGAAAAGCTGTTTGGGAGCCGAAAGAGCCGACTCTTCTTGGTGAGCAGAACCAAAAGAGCCGGCTCTCTAAAATGAGCCAAAATTCCCATCACTAAAGTGAATATGGATGCTACGCATGTCAGCGTGTGAGCAAAACTTCACTTTCTTTCCAGCGACCAGCTCCATCAACGCCATCTGCCATGCTTGTTTTGTCCATTGTTTACATTTGATCTCGCTTTAGGACGTCTGTCTCCCTTCAGCGGCATAAAGGTCAGATGAAATGGGACATGACCGTTCAGACCGAGGTCACTTCAAAAAACATCGGATACGTATCCGGGATTTGTGCCGTTCAAACTGTCCAAAAAAAAATCACATACGGGTCACACAAGGACTAAAAAGTCGGATCTGGGTCAGTTTTCCCGGCAATGTGAACGTAGCCAAAGGTTGCTGCGCTGGGCAGCAGCATGCTTGGAGAGGAAGAGTCCTGGCTGCCCTGATGAGTCAAAGACTACTTCGAAATAATCAGAGTAATCTTTCAGCGATCTTTGACAGCTGCTGTCACTTGTCTCTCTCTCTCACCGTCATTTTATCCATCTTTTTCAGTCTTACACACACACACACACACACACACACACACCTCTTCACAAACAACCACGTGCCCAGCTCCCATCATCGTTTGCTGTGGTGATCCTTACCAGTTCCTCTCTGTAATCATGTTGATTGGCACCCACGGCAGTGCCTTTGATTAACGCTACAAATCATCGTTAGTGATGCACATTCAAATACGCACACATTCAGACTCAGTTGTGAGTGGAACCCTCTCCCCACACCAGCCACCCCACCAATTACTCCAGCCTGAATGCTGGTGTGGGATGCCACATAGAAGTGGCTTTAATGAACCACTAAAAATAGATTTCATTTTTGGTTGGCGTAGAGGGATTAATTTGCTTCTGCGAGGACCGAGAAGCGGTCTAGATCAGAATGTCCTTGAGAAAACGTTCACATCTACAAGTTTACGAAGATGCTTGCGGGGGCAACGCGGGCTGCGTATAGATCATTCTCTTTTTTCTGTTATCAATACGTTACTAAGAACCTTCGTCGCCTGCATGCAATGTGTTTGGCAGCTTTTCAGTTCAGACGGAAGCATTTCAGCTGACACCTTTCAAACGTCCACGTGATGTTTATCGTGAAACGATCCCGCAAACCTTCACAACACTTTGCTCTATATTATTTCAGCCTGCTAACACTATATGTAGGTCAGGTGCATGAGAAGAGAGCCAGTAAAGTCTCCTTCTGGCTGTTGGCAAATAAAACATCATGATAATAATAATAATGACATCAAATTAGCCTATCAGAAGCGGAGTTAGCTGATTTTCTTTTCTGTTGTTGCCTTGAGAGAAGCACCTAGTGGCTATCCAATTCCCTCTGCTCTCCTGATTTATGAAGCAGACTTTGTGCAGAATATTCATCAGCAGCCATAAATATCTTCCTTCTGAATATTCATAAATGCTGGGAGAACAGAAGAGAATAAGACCAAGGTAATTGTCCAAAGTCTAGCTTTCCCCAGAACAAGAGAGCCTTAGCACTCTCCGGCACAGTTTACCTAGTTAGTGCATCTTAGGGTAATTACTTTTAGTAGAAAATGAAGATATAAAATGTTAAGGCAGCATCAATCAATGTAAAGACTACCTTAGATTAGATATCTACACTGCCTATCCAACAAGTCATGCTGTGTGACGTCTTCTCCAGCTCATCCCAAAGATTCTCAATGGGGTTTCCTGGACTCTTTAGTGGCCACTGATCTCTCGTGCTTCCTAAACCGCTCTTTCACAATTTCAGCCTGATGAATCCTGGGATTGTCATCTTGGAATATGCCCGTGCCGTCGATTGGAAAACCTGATCATTGTGTGTACGAGTGTCTGACCTCATTTTTTTTGGGGGGCACATCACATATCTGAACCCAGACCTGGCCAACTGAAGCAACCCCTAGATCAAAAAGCCCCCCCCGCCACGGTTTCACAAAGGGGACTGAAAAATGCAGAAAACAGCACAGTAACAGTTCAGTGGGATTTTATCTTAATGAGTAAAATCAGTGTTTTAGCACAGCGAAACACCGTGATCCCCACTCTTACATTAATCAAAAACTGATAACGACGCAAAGAATCACAATGCACTCCCAAACTTCTGGGGTTTTTTTGCGTGACATAGTTAAGAAGGACTGAGGAATGCTCGAGGTCTGCTGCCAGCCACAGGTGAAATGCCACAGCAGTTTCTAATTATTTGGGTTACTTTTGCAGCGTAGGCGCATGCTGACATTAGAGATGTTGGAAACCAAAGTAAGTTGACTCTGAAAAATAATTTCATTATCAAAATGTTCAAGTATATTTTTGAAAATCAAGTGCACTCCAAAAACTGGCAGGGATGCCATTATTGTTGTTGACTATTTCACAACAGATTAGATTAGATTAGATTACTTTATTGTCATTTCAACTACATACAGTATAAATGTGAAACGATATAGCGTTCCCCCAGGACCTGGTGCCCCGTACAAGGGTAGCGCCGGCCGGCCAGGGCCCGCCTCCGGCCCAGCACAACACCCCACCTGCGATGTCCTCTTCCCCGGCCACCGGCATCAGGTGACACCGAGGACTGAAGTCCCGGTCCACACAGCAAGCCAAGATCGGAGTTCGCAGAAACCGTTAATCCGCAGCATCAGTCCCGCAACGATACCCCCCCCAGAAACCAAAAACTTTGGCTCCCGGACGCTGCCCCGCAGTTCATAAAAAAAAAAAAACAACGCCGCTGGATCGCCAGTTAGTCTCGTCCGTGGACGGAGCTACAACGGCATCTGGTCGTCCTCGAACCTCCGACTTACAAACACGAACACCACTGTCCCGGTGTCCACAACACCTGAACACCCGACAATCATGGACAATCACAGGGGTACAAGCACCACCTTGGTTCTGGAGTGACCGCACGCTACAGTCGCGCTGCCATCTTGGCCCAAAAAAAAAAACCAAAAAACAAGAACATTTATTTCTGGAGTCTTGACTTAAATAATAAAATTCTGGGAGAATAAATAAAAATCAATGAGATCGTGGCAAGAACGCCTGAAGTAACCGTACACTGTGAGCATGTTTTAGCCTGTGTACTGAAAGGAGTTGGTCTTTTTCTTTGTAAAACTCACCGAGTTTTTAAATGTACTGAGGCAGCACTCCTCCTGCATGATCTGTACACGTACAGTAGGCAGCAGAGTGTTAACAGCGTGAGCGGGTCTCGGTATCATTCCTCTGCAAGTTACCAATTAAGCAAAAGGAAAGTGCTGAGCGCAGATCTAAAGGAGGGTGATGTCAAAACAACTGTAATGAAAATCCCCTAGCAGAGACTGCTAGCCAATCGCAGAGCTCCCTGGGTAGATATCAAAAAGATGTCTGACGGGCTCGGTCTCCACTGCAGGGCTGAGCCACAGCTTAATAACTCACCTGTTTCCAGTGATTCCTCTGTCTGTTTTTTAATCACCAGCAACTTTGAGCTGGGACATATTTGTGTTATTGTTTGGGTGGAGCTGTTGGACAGGAATAAGAACAGATAGAAAAGAATGGAACAGATAATGAAGGGAATCAAACAGCAAGTGCCATTGTGTTCTGAGTAGGTGGAGGTGGGTTCTGCTTTTAAGAAAAATAAATATTTCAGTTTGTGCTGTTTTATTGATTCTTCTAATTCAAACATTTTAATAATGTAAAAAATAACAACTAGTGTCTGAGTCCATTGTGCTTTGCCGGAAAAGGGTGGATTGTCCTCTCCGTGTTGGGGACGAGGCCCTGCCCCAAGTGGAGGAGTTCAAGCATCTCGGGGTCTTGTTCACGAGCGAGGGGAGGATGGAGCGGGAGATTGGCAGACTGATCGGGGCAGCGTCTGCAGTGATGCGGACGGTGTACCCGTCTGTCGTGGTGAAGAGGGAGCTGAGCTACGAGGCAAAGCTTTAGTCTATCTCTGTTCCTACCCTCACCTATGGTGGTGAACTTTGGGTAACGACCGAAAGAATGAGATCACGGATACAAGCGGCTGAAATGAGCTTTCTCTGCAGGGTTGCTGGACTCACCCCTAGAGAAAGGGTGAGGAACTTGGTCATCCGGAAGGGTCTCAGAGTGGAGCCGCTGCTCCTCCACATCGAAAGGAGCCAGTTGAGGTGGTTCGGGCATCTGATCAGGATGCCTCCTGGACGCCTCTCACTTGAGGTGTTTCAGGCACACTCCTCTGGGAAGAGACCTTGAGGACGGCCCAGGACACCCAGGAGAGACTATGTCTCCCAGCTGGCCTGGGAACACCTTGGTGTCCCCCCAGAAGAGCTGGAGGAGGTGGCTGGGGGGAGGAAAGGCTGGGCTTTTCTGCTTGAACTGCTGCCTCCGCGACCCGGATCCACGGAAAAGCGGTAGACGATGGACGGACGGACGGAAACAGTGTCCCTGTAGTGTAGTGGTTTACATATTCACCTCACAAGCAAAATGTCCCTGGTTTGATTCCAGTTGGGGACACAAAGTTGCCAAATTACCAATGCGGATTACTCTGCTGGGGCAACCCCTTTGGGAGAATACAAGGGAGCAGCTGAAGGTACAATATAACAAATAAGAATAGAATAGAATAGAACAGAACTTTATTGATCTCACAGTGGAGAAATTCACTAGTTACAACCGCATAAAGTAACACACAGTGAGGTGCAAGAAGTGCTCCTCACTGCTCTATATCAGAGGTGATAGTGACTCTTGTCCCACAGTAGATGATTCATGAAGCCTTAACTAAGCAGTTCCTGTGTGTGTGTGTGTGTGTGTGTGTGTGTGTGTGTGTGTGTGTGTGTGTGTAACCTGCTATAAGTGAGGGGACAGTTTCTCAATCATATTGCTCATCACATTTCATCTAAAGCGTGTGCTTCACCACTAATTGCAGAGTAAATAATGTAAACTCAAACACAGGCAGCTGGGAGTCTAGAGCGCTCATTAGGATGAGTGGCACCGCTGAATGAAGCGAACGAACGCGACCTGTGATTACTCGAATCAAGTCTCTGGTGCTCCAATCAGAACAAAACCAGATCTCATTTACTCTTACACGTTTTTTACGAAGCTCAGTTTATCAAGAGAAAGACAGAGAGGCGCGGTGGACAGAAAAATTAGGCGAAAAGTCAATAGTTTCATTAACTTTGAAACATTAACGGCAGCAATATAGCTCTAGCTTCACGTTGAAATTGTATTCCTGTTGCAGCAGCATGGCTGCGTGGTAATGAATGAACAGCAGTCATCACTTTCACTACCAAATGTTTGTGCACAGTGAGTGCAACCAGTACTGCTGAAACTTTGCTCTGCTTTCACATTTTATTAGGTTTGTGAACAAATACCTCACTTGCATGACATTTTTGACTTACCCAGTACTTTCTGATTGATGGTTTAAGCTTTTATTTTGTCTTCAGTTTATTAAATGCCATTTGTTCTTCTGTGGGCTGCTCTTGTTAGGGGTCGCCACAGCGGATCACCTGCCTCCATCTCACCCTATCCCTGGCATCCTCTTCACTCACACCAACCCTCTGCATGTCCTCCCTCACTACATCCATCAATGGTCTTCCTCTTTTCCTCCTGCCTGGCAGCTCCATCCTCAACACTGTTTGTCAGATATATCCACTATCGCTCCTCTGAACATGTCCAAACCATCTCAGCCTTGCCTCTCTGACTTGATTTTAAAACATCTCAACCTGAGTTGTCCCTCTGATGGACTCATTTCTAATCCTGTCCATCCTGGTCACTCTCAGGGAAAATCTCAACATCTTCAATTCTGCCGCCTCTTGTCTTTTCATCGCGGCAGGCCTCACTGCCGTCTTGTAAACCTTCCTTTTCTCTCTTGCTGCTATCCTTCTGTCACAAAACACCCCTGACACTCATCTCCACCCACTCCACCCTGCCTGCATTCTCTTCTTCATCGCTCTTGTGCTCTGTCCGTTGCTTTGAATAGCTGATCCCAGTTGTTAAATGTCACTAAATATTGCTATATGTAGCTGGCAGTTTTTCCCTCCTAGGCCACCATGCCTCTGGAGGTGTAGTTGCCCCTTCTGCTTCTTAATTAGTAATTTGCTTGTATGGATATAAGCTGTTCATCTAAAACTTAGCATGAAGCTTTCCTCTGGCTCCTGTCAGCATATATTGGTATTTTTGCATGTCCTGGTTTTGTTTGGGTGTTTTTTTCTGGAGCATTAGAGTATTTCAAATTGGAGTCTGGACAGGTAAAACACTCTTTAATCATTACCTAAGCATGAAATACATCAGTTAAAAATTGTGTTACTGCTACAGGAGCTGACCTGTTTTACCAAACTTTGTGTTGTTTATAGCTGTGATGGGTAGAAGGTCTGATAACATTTTTGAGATTGTGGGGTCAAAGGTCAAGGTTACACAGTGTCAAAAATGAAGTTCTGGTTACTGTCGTAGGAGATTACAGGGGGCTGGATTCTAGCCAAACGAGCAACTGAACATTTTTGAGGTCTGTGCATCTGTCCATCTGTCCGTTTTATTACTACAGGAGCTGACTGGTTTGCTGGATCTTTTCCAAACCTTGTGTGGGTTATATCTTCGGTGCCCCGCACCCCACTGTTCTTCCTGTTTTGCCTTTTGCGTCACAACCCATATTTTAAATGGATTTTTGGTTTGCTTGGTTGCATTTTTTGTTACAAACTTTAATTTAAACTGACTTTTTTTAAATGCAATACACCTACACAAAATACTCAAAACTAATGAAGCGAACAGGGAAAAAAATGCATTTTTAAAATGCCTATTACTTACTTTCAGAAGTTGCATAATTGATTAAATATTACACCTGTTTTGAAAGCCTGCAACACCAGTAATCAAGAGGCACCACCAAACAAGCCACACCATGAAGACCAAGGAGCTCTCCAGACAGGTCAAGGACCAAGCAGTGGAGAAGTACAAACCAGGATTGGGTTATAAAAATAATCACAAACACTGAAAATCTCACGGAGCACCATTGACTCTGTCATCACAAAATGGAAAGAATGGCACCACAACAAACCTGCCTAGAGAGGCCAGTCCACCAAAATTCACAAACCGGGCAAGGAGGGCATTTATCAGAGAGACAACAAAGAGACCAAAGGTAACCCTGAAGGAGCTGGAAAGCTCCACAGTGGAGACTGCTGTATCTGTAGATAGGACCACTATAAGATGTACACTCCACACAGCTGGGCTTTACAAAATGCTGGCCAGGGAAAAAAAAGCCATTGCTTACAGAAAACATAAGGAGGCACAACTAGAATTGGCCAAAAGGCACGTGGGAGATTTCCCAAACATATGGAAGAAGGTCCTCTGGTCAGATGAGACTAAAATTGACAGTTTTTTTGGTCATCAGGGAAAATGTCTGACACCAACCCAACATCTCTCATCACCCCCAAGAGCATCATCCTCACAGTGAAGCATGGTGGTGGCAGCATCATGCAGTAGGGATGTTTTTCATCAGCAGGGGCTGGGAAACTGGTCAGACTTGAAGGAATGATGGATGGTGCTAAATACAGGGAAATTCTTGAGGAAAACCTGTTTCAGTTTTCCAGGGATTTGGGACTGAGACGGAGGTTCACCTTCCAGCAGGACCATGACCCTAAGCATACTGCTAAAGCAACACTGGAGTGGTTTAAGGGGAAATATGGCAATATGTTGTGATGGCCTAGTCAAAGCCCAGACCTCAATCATAACTGAGAATTGTGGCCTGATTAAAGATTGCTGTACTGTACACTAACAGAACCCATCCAGCTTCAAGGAGCTGGAGCAGTTTTGCTTTGAAGAATGGGCATAATCCCAGTGGAGAGACATGCTAAGCTAGAGACATACCCTAAGAGACTTGCAGCTGTAATTGCTGCAAAAGGTGGCTCTATGAAGTACTGAGTTTAAGAGGATAAATACATATGCGCATACCACTTTTGTTTTTTTTAATTATAAGATATTTTTAAATGTTTTATAAATTTCACTCTACCAATTTGGGCTATTTTGTGTGAAATTTTTGCTTAAAACCCCAAAAAAGTCTATTTAAATTGCAGGTTGTAATGTAAAAAAAAAACCAAGGGGGATGAATGCTATTGCAGTCCACTGTATGATGGGTAGAACATCTGATAACATTTACAAGATTGTGGGGTCAAAGGTCTAGGTCACACAAAGAGAGTTAAGGTGGAGGCATACTGGCTGAGTTCTAGGCATTTCATTTGGGTTTTCTTTTTTTTCCTCCAAGGTGCCATTTTTAATGGTTGTGCTGGTTGTGAGGATAGGCACAATTTGGAGTGCCCTACAAGCATTATTGAGCGTGGCCGCCCTTCTAGTGGAGGCTTTATTGGATTTTCTCACCGGTACTTCGCACCTTTCATGTTTGGGTTGTTTGGCCTGTATTTTGGAATATATTGCACGCATTTCTTTGCTGTGTGGGTGTAGCTTGGGGGTCTTGGTGAGTGAGCTGCCCCAGCTGATTCACCTGTTTGCCCCCCCCCCCCCCCCCTTTCCATTTGT
>VUQH01006631.1:11546-32387 GCA_015106775.1 Etroplus canarensis | reverse complement strand
TCCATCAATCTTCTCTGTGGTCTTCCTCTTCTCCTCCTGCCTGGCAGCTCCATCCTCAACATCCTTTGTCCAATATATCCACTATCCCTCCTCTGAACATGTCCAAACCATCTCAGCCTTGCCTCTCTGACTTTGTCTCCAAGCTTCTCAACATGAGCTGTCCCTCTGATGTACTCATTTCTAATCCTGTCCATCCTGGTTACTCCCAGGGACAATCTCAACATCTTCAGTTCTGCCACCTCCAGCTCCACCTCCTGTCTTTTTGTCAGTGCCACCGTCTCCAAACCATACATCATAGCAGGTCTCACTACCGTCTTGTAAACCTTCCCTTTCACTCTTGCTGCTATCCTATTTTATTCTGTCTTCTTTTGTTTACATGTCCAAAATAAACTAAACTAAATTATATCTCCATACATGAACTTCTGGACTGGAAATACTTTTATTTTCCTGACAGCCACCATAGGTTCGCCAACATGTTTGGAAAGGGAGGGGGGTGAGGACAGGTATTCAGTTGTTGCCGTCTGCATTCTCACCGGAGGATGCCACTATATCTCTTACACTGGTCCTTTAACTTCCCTGTGCTGTTAAAGTGGCAGTCTCCAGTTATACCTGTTAAACCACTGTTATTGAATGAGATAACAGGATGGTGATTGATGAAGAAAGTATTGCAAAGTGGATGCGACGTTCCCTGACCAAATGGTCATGCAAAAGGAATATTTCCTAATGCTGAAACTTCATGTTAAAAGCAGTAAACTAGAAAAAAAAGAAATCAACAAAATATCATGAGTCATCAGTGATACCATTATTTGACAGTCAGTCCAAAATGGAGCAGCCATGTTGTACTGTTAGTTAAAGTCTTCAAAGCAACAGGCTGCACACCTCCAACTTCTTGATGTAGGTTTGTGGTGATTGTTTCCCCTTTGCGTAGCTCTCAGGCTACAGAGCAGTGGTTCTCAAACTATTCTTATAGCATGCCCCACTTCAGATGCTCAAATAAGTTCACACCCCACACCACACCAAAATGCATGCCCCGCACCTCACAGTTTAATCAATCGCTAACAATAATAAAGGATCTGCATTGAATTTTATTTAAATAAAGGTGCATATAATAACTGCAGTAGCATCAGAAGAGTATTTTTTGTTTCTTTCCATCCTTAAAAAAAACATACCTGTTCACCTTAGTTTTGCTTTATATTTTTCGTCTGGTTTTCCACACTCTTCCTGCAGTCTATCTGCACCCTCCAGTTTGAGAACCACTGCTATAAAGAAAGAATGCTTTCAGCCAATGCAAATGTTCAGGATAAGCACATAGTCCATCTGGGGTGCTCTAAGGATGAATGTTGATTGGTGGAAATGTTGGCTTGAACAGGAAAGGAAATGGTCACAGCAGAGTTCACTGCAAAGAGGAAAAAATGAAACAAAGATGAAATAAAACATGCATTAAAAGCACCGGCAAAGGCCACAGTGGGTCATTTGAATCTTTTTTAGTGCTTGATTTTCACTCAATTATAGTTTCCTATTTAAAGATCTGCAGAAAGGGTACAGCTAACAGACTAACAGCAGCACAGACATAAAGAACAGCAGCTCATATTTTAGCCAGGTTTCAACGCAGGTTTAAACAGCCCCCAGCCAGCTGCACACAGCTACAGCATGCAGATGGAGATCTCCATCCTCTGTGATGAGTGGTGACCATCTTTCACTTTGGCTGTGCCTTACTCTTGACAGCTACATGCTGTCTGCAGTGTAAAATCTGGTTACTGTTTCTCACAGGATGATGAAAAAAACACCACATCATTCCCTGTTTTTTGCTCCCAACACAAGTCTGTGACCTGTAGCGTTAAACTTCATTTGCTGTTACTACCAAGACTTTTTGAGATTGTCATTTTAATGCAAACAGATAACTTGAGTGTCTGAGCCTGCTTAATATTTCCTTTCTTTTACCAGGTGGATAAAATCTTAAAGGTGATTCCCAGAGAAAGACGCACCTTCTTGTTCTCTGCCACCATGACCAAAAAGGTATACAAACTCTCTCTTCTGTGCTTGGTGACACAACATTTAGGTCATGTTTTATTTACAGTACTTGCAGAGACTTTATCTGACCTTTTTTGTTATATTTACAGGTCCAGAAACTACAGAGAGCAGCTTTGAAGGATCCTGTGAAGTGTGCAGTGTCTACAAAATATTCTACAGTAGACAAACTGCAGCAATACTACATCTTTATACCATCCAAATACAAGGTAGGCCACACACATGCATATCCACTGTATGCTGCAGGCCTTCTGTTCTCTGCCTGCCAGGGTACCACAGTGGCCTTTAAATGGTGGTTTTTATTTAGTAAGTTTTGTGCTTGTGTTTGTTTTCCAACAGGACTGTTACCTGGTTTCCATCCTGAACGAGCTGGCCGGAAACTCCTTTATCATTTTCTGCAGCACATGTAACAGTGCCCAGCGGGTGGCGCTGCTGTTAAGAAATCTTGGCATTACTGCTATCCCTCTCCATGGGCAGATGAGTCAGGTAGAGCTTCATTCACATTTCACTTCAAAGACAGAGTTTAAGGCTCATGCTCAGTCATCATCACCTGCTCATCTTAAAAACCCTGTAAAGTGTTCTTTTTTTTTGGTATCACACTATATTCCTGTTTAGCTCATGCTAAAAATATGCTTAATTAAGTTTAGGGAGCCTGTTAGGTGGTTTTTGGCAGTGAAATGTCCTTTGTGAAGCAGTTAGAAACATCTGGAAATCATTGTTGTGGTTTACAGTTTAGCATAACAGATAGGTCTAAGTACGAAGCGATCTGTATTTCTCACTGTATCTTTAAATAGAGGTCTTTGCATCCTCTGAGTTGCTGGTTTATGGACAACAAAACTGATGGGTGTGAATGTTGGGCATCTTTCACCCTGTCTGGGCAGGAATGTTAACCCTCATCTGGCAGTGTGCATATCCAAGCTATTCTGCCTTGTCTTCATTTATTGCAGTTATAATCACTGCATATGTTGTGAATTATATGTAGTAGATACATATACTCTAATTATTAAATTAAGCTTTCAAGGCGGTGCAGAGTTTCTCTGCAGCTCTATTTTTTCCGTCTGCTCGATGCTGTATTCATTTCTGGATCTTCTTTCCTCTGCCGGTCAGAATAAACGTCTTGGAGCTCTGAACAAGTTCAAGTCCAAGGCTCGTTCGGTGCTGCTGGCAACTGATGTGGCATCCAGAGGATTGGATATTCCTCATGTTGACTGTGTCATCAACTATGACATTCCCACTCACTCTAAGGTACTGTGGTGCTAGTGTATTTGATCATTTAATTTTGCTTTACTGATGCAACGTGAACTGATGCCTGGGTCTGTTTGCAATTACAGGACTATATTCATAGAGTTGGCCGAACAGCCAGAGCAGGACGATCTGGGAAATCCATCACTTTTGTCACTCAGTAAGAACAACCTGTTTATTTTCACCAGTCGCTTCATACTTCTGAGATTTTTGAATTATTGCAGTAAACTAACACGTCTCTGTTATCCAAGGTATGATGTGGAGCTTTTCCAGCGAATCGAAACCTTGATTGGGAAGAAGCTTCCTGCATTTCCTACCCAAGAGGAGGAAGTGATGATGCTGGTGGAGAGGGTGAGCGAGGCCCAGAGATTTGCCAAAATTGTAAGTCACCCTTTCTCTATAATCCCTTTTCTTTCTGTCTGTCAGACAATGTCTCAAACTTGACGTCAGGTGCGAAAGCGACTGGGAAAACTATATTTTATAAACTCTTTCAAGCCTGCAAACCAAATGATTATTTAAAGTTATTTTAACTGAAATTGTCATACAGACACTAAAATGATAGGTTTCTGTTTGCTAAACACATACTGTGTGAACTATGATCAGACAGACCATGCAAATAAAATAGAAATTAGGATTTGACTAACAACATATAGTCACTGGCCACTTTATTTGATACACCTTGCTAATAGTGGGTTGGACCCCCTTTTTGCCTTCAGATCTGCCTTAATTCTTCATGGCATAGAATTCAACAAGGTGCTGGAAGCATTCCTCGGAGATTTTGCTCCATAATGATAAGATAGTGTCACACAGCTGCTGCAGATTTGTCAGCTACACATCTATAATTTGAATCTCCCGTTCCAACACAACCCAAAGGTGCTCTGCTGGATTGAGATCTGTGGAGGCCGTTTGAGTGCGGTGAACTCATTGTCATGTTCAAGAAACCAGTTTGAGATTATTTGAGCTTTGTAATATGGCACATTATCCTGCTGGAAGCAGCCGTCACAAAATGGGTATAGTGTGGTCATAAATGGATAGACATTGTCAGCAACAGTACTCCTGTTGTTTAGCATTTAGACCTAAAGTGTGCCAAAAAAACCGTCTCCCACACCATTACACCACCACCAGCCTGAACCATTGATATAAGGCAGTATGGATCCATGCTTTCACGTTGCTATGCCAAATTCTGACCCTATCCGAAAGTCGCGGCAGATAGAGGCTCATCTGATCAGGCAGTGATTTTTTCCAATATTGTCTAATTTTGGTAAGCCTTGCAAATGGTTACCTCAGTTTCCTGTTCTTAGCCGCCAGTAGTGCCAACTGGTGCGGTCTTCTGCTGCTGGAGTCCATCTGCTTCAAGGTTCATCGTATTGTGCGTACCTTGATTGTAATAAGTAGCTATTTGAGTTACTGTTGCCTTCCTGGTAACTCGAAGCATTCTGGCAATTTTCCTCTGATTTCTGGTGTTAGTGAGGCATTTTAGACAGTCACATCATATTTTCTTTTTCCGGGTCTTCTCTGTAAACTTTTGAGATAGTTGTGCAGGAATCCCCAGCAGATCAGCAGTTTTTGAAATAACTCAGACCAGTCCGTCTGGCACCAACAATGCCATGCCACATTTAAATCACCTTAAATCCCCTTTCTTCCCCATTCTGATGCTTGATTAGAACTTCAACAGGTCATCCTGACCATTTCTACATGACTAAATGTATTGAGTTGCTGCTACATGAATGGCTGATTAAATATTTGTATTAACTGGCAGATGACTGTGTATCTAAGAAAGTGGTAGGGAGTGTATTGGATCATTTGAAACTTTACATAAAAAGACTGCAAAGAAATATGTGAAAGTTCTTGTTAAATAGTTGGAATAGATGACTTTAAGTAACAGAAAACAACTGAAATAATGAAATAGCTAATAAATAGTCATTATATCTCAGTAGTTATTTTTCCATGAAAATTACCCCAGCTTGACTTAAATGCACAACATGTACCCATACACCTTTGCATCATCTGGCGTGCGCAGAGCTACGAATGTGGAAATTGTCCCCATCTCCCTCCCTCAGCCTATGACATGCAGCCCACCCTCTGCATCTGCATCACAGCTTCTCTCATGAGATGAGGACACAGTCCCAGTCCTCACTGCAGAAGTCTGCAGGAAAGGAAAACGAGTGTTTAATTTATAGGTCTAGGACACAGAAAGGGTGTTGGTCCTGCAAGTCAGAAGAAGGGGAAATATGGTCATAAATGCACAAAAAAAATCCATTGACTGAACCACATGGGCAACAGACAAAATGTGCCGAAAGTACACGCATTCCTGACTCGAGCAGAAGTACAAATATTTGTGTTAAAAAAAGACTGGTAGAAGTTGAAGTACTGATTCAACTTCTTTACCCAAGTAAAACTGAAAAAATTTGAAGCGTTTTAGTGCAAAGCTGACTAATCCTTATGTCATATTAATATAATATTAAAAAATAATGTTAATACAAGGACATATAACTATATTTCAACTTCTGTTAGTTATTTTACTAAATGTAATCAACTTGTACAACCGTTATAAACACAAGCAGAGAAAAACAAAGCAGATTGAAAAATTAGCTCTATTTGCTTTTGCCTACAGTGTAGGTGCGACTTTGTGCGCGCACTTAAAGAGGATAGTGAGTGTAGTGCTGTAAATGATGACATGTTTTTGCGTCTTTTATCTCTACAGTCAGTTAGGGCTGCCGGCGATTCATCAAGTAACTCAAACAATTCGCTTACAAAACGCTAAACTGTGGACTCAGCTCACGCCATCACACTGTGCCGCTGTGCATCCAGCAAGTAAACGTGCTCAACAGACACACACCAGTTGATCAGTAAAAATGCTACGACAAGCAGAGAACACAAAACGTTACGGAAAAAGGAAAATGCATAAAGGAGGGCTAGAGTTTTTAATGAGACAGATGGATGGGCGAAAAACGCAGCAGAGATGTGCGTACCGCTGTGCTCATAGCACTACTGATCGCATCTCTCATTAAAACGTGATTTTTGTGCTCTCTGCTTGTCGTAGCGTCCGGATAAAGCTGTCAGCCCACAAGGAGAGCTTTCTAACAAATAGTGACATGAGCGGGTAGCGCTGTTCATTTTTATTAATTGATTGGCGTTATGTCTGAGTATGTTTAATGCACAGCGGCGCATTGCACAACAGTGAAAATCACAGTTCAGCGGTTTCTACTCAGATTATTCAGGTTGCTCAATGTCAGTCATATGCAATGATGGATACACCAATAGGATCGTCTTTTGTGTGTTAGCATTCCCTCCATTTAGGTTCAAATCGGTTTGACTTAAAGAAGGTGCGAAATAATCAAGAACTCCCCATAGGGTGTTTTCACGAACCCCACAAATTCCGTCTGGAACAGGAAGTGGCACCATCTTGGAGATGTAGCTCTTTCAAAACAAACAGGATGCACAGGCAGTCATGGACAAAACCTCAAAATTTCACTATAAAGCTTCAACATCGGACTGCAAAAATTCCCACAGGTCTGCACAGCTGTACAGAGAAAGACTGGACACCAAAGAAAAAGAACATTATGTAAAAAAAAAAAAACTAAAGTTAACTGGGGGTGAAGATCCCTTTGAAATGGATCCCAGTTTGTTCAGTGGCAATCTTGAAATATTGCCTCCTGTGAAGTTTATCCTTTGTCACAGCCGTTGACATATGATACTGGTGTTCTTTAAACAGTATGAAATATTGCCTTGGCATAAGCTTTCACAAATTGAACTTTATCAAACCTGTAACCTGAACTATTCAATTTGTGAAAATATCAACGTGAAATACGTACCAGCTACAAAATGAGCTGAGCAAATTCAGATGTTATCCACATTCTTCCCATCCAAATTCTGATTGAGGCTTGCAATCCAACATCGCCTCCTTTCTTTAGATAATTTCTCTGTCTGTTCTCCCTGATAATTACAACTTTAGGCAGACGGTAGTGCTGTAGACGTTTTTCTGTGTCTGAGCGTTTGTGACAGCCGAGGACACGGCAGTAGTTAATCATAATGCGTTTTCTTTTCCAAACTTCATGGAAAACTGTGTTTTTCATTGTTTTGACCGCAGAGTATCTCCAACATGGCCGACTTCCGGTTTGGTGATGTCACCTGAAAACACTCTATAGTAACAAGCCTGTTTTGAAAATGTATTATATTTGTTTTCAAAATGTCAGAGCTAAAATTAAAAAGTTGTCAAGAAAATAAACACTTAAGTACAAATGCCAGAAAACGTGAAGTGTTTGAACTATATCCCACCTCTGGCAGCCAGTAGATGCTAGATGTCACTAAGCCTGTGTGCCTAGTTCCTTAGACTTGTTATGTATGACATCCTGTCTGAAACTGTTTTTGAGGCCCATTTAACATCAAAAACTGTCTTTCCTCAGCAAATGAAGGAACAAGGTGAGAAAAGGAAACGGCACAAAAGAGGAGACGGAGACGAGGATGACACGGAACAAGCGAGCGGCGTGAGGAAGAAAGTTAAAGGAGGATCAGGAGGAGGAGGAGGGAAGAAGCGGGCTGGAGGAGCCTGGAGGGGAGGACGCTGAGGAGCATAACATTAACAGATTGCACAGAACTATGACATAACGATGCCTTTACTGTTTTCGATGTAAAACTTAATTTGCTATGACAGCATCTTTTCCACTTGCTTGCTTTGGAAGCAAAAAGGACTATTTAATTATAGAAACGTGCGTTTCTCGCCCCTGTATGACATGTTTCCATTTGTAATAAAAACACAAAGCTCTGTGATTGTGAGTTACTGATTATAAACTGCTGCTGTTGTTGCTTTCAGACACAAGAGGGAGACGATTCACTCAAAAGCAGCATGCATGTTTTTATTAAGAAGCCCATCAGTCCACTGCCTTTCTTGTTTTTGAGGGCACTTTGTTAGAAGATATGTGGGGCAATCAGACAGCTTTTTTTGTTTGTAATGTGGGCAAGCAACAGTTGCAATACCCATTATTATTTTTTTATGCTTGTCAGTGGTTTGCAGCAAATTGGGGGGTTGGTGTTTTCCAGCCAATGGTGGAGAAGGGCAGAGAAAGACCGCAAAGAGAGAGCCCAATCGTTTCCAGGCTGCATGTAGTGGGTGTGCAGTGCCTAGATATTTGCGGGATAGATTTTAAGAGGCATCTACCGCAGCAAAAATGCCCGACAGGAGAATTTATCACTGTTCTTATTAATGACTCAGGGGAGAGTCTGACAGGCACCGGGGGCGCGCAGCTAGAAATGCCTTCAGCGGTGAATTGAAAGCGTGTGAGAGTGTGCCGCATTGATCTGCCTGATCACTTTCTACGTGCGCACGGTCCACCGTAGGCGGGGAGCAGCGGTGGTCAAGCCCGCTCGCGTTAGGAGGGGCCCCAGTGTCGGAGGCAGCACTGTGCGCGCTGTGGTGCATACCGGAGCCCAGATACATGCCTGCATTTCACCCGTCGCTAGCAGCAAGTTGCGTTCAGGGTCGAATCAGGGGGGGGAACTCGGACTGCTTTCGCGAACCGGATCTGACAGCGGCAGGTAAGCCCGTTAGTCTCAAGAGACAGGGACGGCAGTGACGGAGGTCGCTCTGGAAACTTTTGACTGTAGTCTTCATCGTGGGTAGCGGGGTTCGAAACCCACCTCCAGCCCGTGGACATATTTTTTTTTCTCACCTGGGTTCTTGTTAACACCTGAACTCATTATGTATAACGGGGGGAAGCTAGCTCCACGAGTGCTCTTACCTGTGGGTTCTGGGTGACACATTTACTCCTGAAGGTAACTTTTAGCCTGGGTTACCTTTTGGTTCACCGTGTCGTGACACATTACCGTTACCTACTTTATACGTTAGCTAAGCGCTGCCGCTTGCGCAGGTTTATTACGCAGGTATTGGCCTGTATTCGAGCAAGCAAGTTTTAGTCAAAATCTACTGAAAGACTTGGGTTTGTGTTCAATTGGGTTGTTTTGTATACAGGGAGGTTTTCCAGGGAAGAAGAGGGACTCATTGTGTGCCGCTCACGACGTCGCTGTGTCCCGTTTAATTCTGCTGGGAGAGCGGTGTAGTCTGCGCAGTATGCGCATTATTATTATTATTATTATTATTATTATTGGTATCCCTTCCTACCACCTATCAGTCAAGAGGCATGCTTCCATTCATCCATTCATTCCATGCGTCTGATCACAGATGTATAGTACCCAAGGAATTCCATAAATATTAGTGGTTCTCTACTCATGATAAAGCTTTATGACAGTTCTACCCGTTAATGAACATACACTGTCAAAGTATTGTTCCACCTGCACATCACACATACAGGAACTTTTAAGGCACCCCCTTCTAAATCCATAGACATTAATATAGAGTTAATCCCTCCTTTTGCAGCTCTAACATCTTCTGGAAAGGCTTTCTGCAAGATTTTGGAGTGTGTCTTTGGGAATTTTTGCCCATTCATTTGGAAGAGCATTTCTCCATTCTAGTTTGTCCCAAAGGTGTTGGATGGGGTTGAGGTCAGGGCTCTGTGCAGGCCACTCAGGTTCTTCCACCCCAAACTTATGCATATTCTTTGGGAAGCATGGAGTTCTCTAGAATGTCTTGGTAAGCTGAAGCATTAAGATGACCTTTCTCTGGAACTTTTACACACTATTTGCCTTAGCACTCAGCAACCTTGTTTTGTAACTTTATGTGGTATTCCAATTCCTGGCTGAATCACTGTGGTTCCTAAATGCTTCAACTTTGCAATAATACTGCTTACAGCTGATTGTGGATTATCTAAGAGGTTACCGTGCTTAATTCAGTGGCCCCTTTACAATGACTCATTCTTTCACTGATGTTTGTAAAGGCAGACTGCATGGCTAGGTGCTTGGTTTTAAACACCTGTGATAATGGGACTGGATGTATATTACTCAATAAATTCCATAAATATTAGTAGCACTCATGATAAAGCTTTATAACAGTTCTACCCATTATACTTCATTTAATCTATACAAATCACAGGTGGTGAAATGTAAAAATCTTTTATATTTTGCATTATTTGATTTCTTTATCTGATATTTTGTAATATACACATTATGTCCAAGCTACTAATCCCTGCATCCATGTCCCTTCTAGGTGGCCATATTGCTCTGATAAATCCCAGTTAAAATGTCTCATCGGAGTGGGCAAGAAGACCCAGAGCGGTACCTGTTTGTGGACCGGGCTGTGGTTTATAACCCAGCCACACAGGCTGACTGGACAGCCAAGAAGCTGGTGTGGGTCCCCTCTGAGCGCCATGGCTTTGAGGCTGCCAGTATCCGAGAAGAGCGTGGTGAGGAGGTGCTGGTGGAGCTCGCTGAGAATGGTAAAAAGGTGGTGATCAACAAGGATGACATCCAGAAGATGAACCCGCCCAAGTTTAGCAAGGTGGAAGACATGGCGGAGCTCACCTGCCTGAATGAGGCTTCTGTGCTCCACAACCTGAAAGATCGTTACTACTCTGGACTCATATATGTGAGTGACTTAGACCTGGAGCCTTCAAAAAGCCTTTGTTTTTTATAACAGTTTACCATAAATTTAGCACACTGGTGAATGGTTGAGCCTAAAATGATTTCTTTGGCTGTTCTATTTGTTGTCTAATCTTTTTTGCCACCTGTCTAGCAGTCTGGTTTAAAAGTGAGATCTGATATTTATCCTTCCTTGTTAAGAAAAAAGCAGCTCTTCTGAATGACTTCTAAACGCACAAACACACTCATGTATTTGCCCCCAGTATGACTAACAGATCTCTCCAGTCTTTCAACCATTGCCAGATCTCCTCTCTTTAGCACCATGGCTTCCATCTAACCTCAGCTAAAGACAGACCTCTGTCATAAATACTGCTGGTTTCAGTTTATTTATCTTACCCTGTCCTCCTACTGGTGGACCTTGTTTGATCACAGATATGGCTTGACCCCCCAGTCACTCCTCTGTGGCAGACCAACTGTGTAAACCTAAACACATTTGGCTCAGAATGCACCAAATGTTTCAGTTCAACAGAATACAACTTTCTTTTACTCAGACAGCCACATACCAGTGTTTTAAAAGTTCAGTTTGCCCCATCCACATAGCACTACAAAACCAATGTTTTTAATGTATTACATACTTAGTGCAATTGGGAAAAACTGTGAATCTAAATTTAATCAATTTTGGAGTGTATGTTCGAATTTACCTGTGCCATTGTGCCACATTATTTAATTTTTACACATGTGAAGTCTGTAGTAGTCTCCATCTCTGCCTTGTTTCTGTCCTGATGATCTAATTTCACTACAGATGAAGCCGCTCTGTGATGTGATCTCGACCCATTTACTGACATGTTTACCAGGAATAGAATGTGGGTTAGTTTTCACCTGAGAGACTCTGGTTCAGGCATTGCAGGGTGAACTGTCGCATTCTTCTTCCAACAAGAACATCTTCCAAAAGAACATCATTGCTGACTTTCCAATAACAATTATTTACATGTGAATGCAACATATTTCAAATTGTGAAATGCTTGAAAGTATTATTATAACTTGCCAGTGCTAAAATGGAAAAAAGCATTTCACAGATTTCACATATGGTTTGAATTTACATGTCATTCGACCAGCTCCTTCTTTAGTTCCTCTTCAGTCTCTCCCTAATATCATGGTGTCATGGTTTCTACTTTTTCTTGGTTCAGAATTTGCTTTGGTCTTTGTTAATTGTCCCCTTGCCGAAGAGAAATTGAAAACATATGTCTGACTGTTGGTTTTCTATCAGCAAGAGAAATTTCCCCATTTAGCTCACTCTTAAAAAAAGAAGCCCCCTACGCTTTAAAACTTATCCAGTTTGTTTGACTTACCCCCCAGAGTTCTGCTACATCTACTGCAGACACAATATGATGCCTCCCCCAGGCTGTGCTTTAAGTTGAAATGATTGGGAAGTCTTCTCAGAGTTTTTCTACTTCATATTATGTTCGCTATGTAGTCATGTGAAAATTAAGTACACCCTTAATGCTTTCATAGAAATTAAGAGGGCAAGTAGCAGCCAGGTGCTGATAATCAAATCCATTTAATTTACTGATCATCAGGCAGTGTGACCACCTCTATATAAGCTGAAGTTTTGGCAGTTTGCTGGTCTGGCGCATTCATATGTGTTAACACAATGCCACAATGTTACCAGGAATGAATGACCCAGCAAATTCAACCCAAAGTTAGAGTGTGCAAAACTCCGAGAAGCTGCAAAACCCTAACAGTCACATCTCAGACTCTACAGGCCTCAGTTAGCATGTTAAAGTTCATGGCAGTGCAGTAAAAAAGACTTAACAAGTGTGGCTTGTTTGGAAGGGTTGCCGGGAGAAAGCCTCTTCTCCCTAAAAAGATATTAGCAGTACATCTTAGGCTTGCAAAGTTGCATCTGACCCACTGCAAGACTTCTGGAGCAATGTGCTTTGGATAGATGAGACCATTGTGGAGATGTTTGGACATAATGCAAAGTCAGCAATGAATTTCTCTGTATACCAAAGTATTAAATGTGTTGCCATCTGTACAACAGCTAAAGCTCGGCCCAAATTGGGTCATGTAACAAGACACACTGATCATAAGATCATAACACCACCAAATGACAAAATGCCTGAAAAAGAAAAGATTCAGGGTGTTGCAATGGCCCACTCAAATTCAAGACCTCAACCCGATTGAAATGCTGTGACAGGACCTTAAGAGAGCTGTGCATAACTAAATGTCTGCAAACTTCAAAGAGCTGAACAGCATTGTAAGGAAGAGTGGGCCAAAATTCCTCCACAACATAGTGAGAGACTGATAAAGTCATACACAAAAAGATTACTTCAAATTTTTGCTGCTGAAGGAGGTTCTACAAGCTACTAAATCAGAGGGATTACTTAGTTTTTCTCAAGACTGCATAGAGTCCTGTGAAAACTGTCTTTGTCATATGGCTGTAGGTCTGTGAGAATCTTCTAAAAGTTAAGGCCTGTTTTAGCAATTCTTTTTGTAGACCTTTAAAATCTTTTTTATAGATTTGCCTTTAAGACATGTTTACTGTTGTAGAGGAGCAGGTTGATGAATTGGTTGGACCATAATCTGTATGTTCCAACAGAAAGTGTAGTAACCTTGGTCGTGTGTGAGTGTGTGTGTGTATGTTTCAAATAATAAAACAATGCTGTGCCATTTCATTTATTGCATAATGTGTTACGTGTCAGAAATAGTAGGTTTGTGATCACATGCTTTATTATCTCGAGAACAAGTCTACATAACTTATGTCTCTTGTGATGCTGATTTTCTTTTCCATTGTTGAAGCTTTGGAAAATACCATATACCACGGAGTAGATGGAGGCCCTCCTGAACTAGAATATTCAGTTGAACGGTTACCTTTAAAGCCTCTCCACATACATGCTGGATGTCAAGGTCACTGAAGAAAACAAATCTTATTTATCATTGCCTAAATGTATAGAAACACAGAACACATCCACTAACTTTCCAGTGATATCAGCAGTGTGGCTCTTTTGCTCAACCTATATCCCTGCTTTTAATCACAGTCACACATCATTTACCAGTCAGTAAACTCCTGGTGTGTGTTTGATTTTTCTATCCTATACTGTCAGCTTGTATGGGCCTGACAGCTTCCTTCGTGTGAAGTCTGTCAGCCTGTTTGGCCAGCTCACTAATTTTGGAAGTTTTATATCTGTAAGATGGTGAGTCACAGACTAGCCGCCGTGCTGCACACTAGCAGGGCTACAAGCAGGTCTTTGTGTTGTTAGATAAGCCTCAGCTGTCAGAAAGCCTCAGCATTCTTCCATGGCAAATGACCGTCCGTCTGTCTGTCTCCTACCGCCTACTTCAGCTCTGCCGCTGTTCAATGTCTGTCCTATCTTCATCAACTCAGTTCCCTTTCCCACTTCCTCTACCACTCTTCTCTGACTTACTTTTCCTGGAGAATAATGACATCGACTCTCTGTAAATGTCGGTAGATATTTTCCTTGTTGACTGATAAAGGCTTAAAAGGTTCATATTTGTCTTTAGTGTCATCAGTTTGAACTGGCTGAAAGTTAAAAAGTGTCTTTATTAAGAGCTGAAAGAACAAATCATGTAGATTTAAAATAAAAACAACCTAATGAAAAGAAAGAGTGAAAAAAATAAAATAACTGGACCAGCTTTGGACCAAATTGTTTATTTTAGACATCAGTATCGTCCCAATATTTCACAATCATTTTCTGTTTTTCTGATTTCAAATATCTTTGTGATTCCTGTGCTAGGAGTAAATGTCTCTACTCAAAACTTATTTTCTAATGCTGGATATGCCTGCAGGGAAAAAAGTAAAGCACGATAGAAAACCAAAAATGCATAGTCATGGTCACCCTCATATCCTTGTAGAGAGAGTTTTTATGTGATTTGATTAAAGTCATGTGTTGACTTCTATTCTTGCAGAAAGTTAGGCTGTGCTGAAGATGTAATGCCACTGATTCATACTGCATTTATGACATGCAGTAAGTTTTAAACCATGCGCTGACATGCTCTAAAGCTTTGGAAGCACTGGAAATTTATTTGTTTGTTCTGATGCTGTTAAAGTGATTCAGTGCCATTTATTTCAGTGTTCTGATCATGTTTCAAGAGCAGAATCTGAAGTATTTATTAACTCTGTTATGAAATCAGTGACGCAGAGCCCTGCTGGTAGAATGGCCAAAGTCTCCTGCAGTCCGCACAGATCAATAGTACAGAGGCAGCCTCTGCACCCACAGTGCCCTTTCCAGCCTCTGAAGAGCAGAAAGGTCTGTCAGCATAAGCTGGCCCTATGACTGATCAGAGGTGGCAGATGGGGTCGGCTGTTGTGTCTGCTGTTGCCTGTGTGTTGCTCAGCTGTTACTAGGCCACGACATCCCCTCCCCTGGATCTGATTTCACAGTGGAAATATCACCTTCTCTTTCCTGGACTGGGCTAGGCATGACTCTTTGGCAGGCGGTGTTGAGTTAGTTGTACGCTCTGCAAGCTGGCAACAGTGGTTGTTAGTGTTCTTGGTACTGCATTAGTCGTCCAGCATTTTTGTTAGTAATTACAGGTACAGAAGCAGCTGTAATAAACATAATTATGTCCTTTTTTCCATTTAGATTTTTTTTCCAGTTACATGCATAGATTCAAAGACTAAACCCACCTAGCATCCGCTAGGCCACTGCCTACCTATCTAGAGTTAGGGCTGGGTTTTGTTTAAGCCACATGCTAAATATGAAAATATTCAGAAACATGTAGATGTTACCTTTCAGTTGGAGTCTCCTACATTTTGGTATTACAGCTTTTTGGGACAAAACATTTTCCATCTGGCCCTCCAAGCAGGTAAAAAGTGTATAAAAAGGAGCCGATGTTAACCTAACCTTACTCCAAAAGTGGGTCCCCTGATGGAAGTTGAGAGATTAAGGAACTTCTTTGTCCTAAATAAAGTTAGTCATGCATTGTCTTTATTTTTAGATATATACAATTTTTAGATACAGTACTGGGAAAAAATAAGTACACCCCATGATTAGTTAGCATGTAAAACCACTTTTAGTAGCAATAACTTGAAGTAATCATTTTTCTGTATGACTTCATCGATGTCTCATGTCATTGTTCAGGAATTTTGGCCCACTCTTCTTTACAATATTGCTTCTTGCTTCAGTTTACTGAAGTTTGCATACATTCATTTTTGCACAGCTCTCTTAGATTCTAGCACAGCGTCTCAGTCAGGTTGAGGTCTAGACTTTGATTGGGCCATTGCAACACCTTGATTGACCATTCTGTTGGAGCATTGCTGGTGTGCTTGGGACATCAGATCATCTGCCTCTGTCTCACTCTGTCCCTTGCATCCTCCTTCTTCACACCAACCTTCTGCATATCCTTCTTGACTACATCCATGAGCCTCTTCTGTGGTCTTCCTCTTCTCCTCCTGCCTGCTGGCTCCATCTTCAACATCATTTGTGCAATATAGCTACTATCCAGCAAAAAGAGAGACTAACCAACACTGTCATTAAAACCTATTTTAAATGACAAACTGAACTGTAGGTATCATAGTATAGTCCAGCTTAACTGAACATGTGTGGACCACTGTACTAGTATAGATATTTTGAACAGAGCAACTTGTACAACAAAAATCATGTAGCCCTTTCAGCAAATGAAGACTTTGTAAATAGACGTAGACACCATAGATGGACTGAAAAAGCACCTGATGTTATTATTTTAGTACTAAAACCTTCAATTCGTATTACAAATTTATATAATAAAAGATCAATATGTGGTATTGTTTTGATACAATATTCCCACTAAAAATATTGCAATACTATGCTGGATCTACTTCCCCCCACTTCTATCAGACCGTGTCAAATTTGACTCTAGGATACTTTGATATGGTTGACTCAATGGCTGCAAGGTGCCCAGGTTCTGTGGCACAACTCATAACCCCTCCACCACCGTGCTTGACAGTTGATATGAAGTGTTTGTGCTTATATGCTGTGTTTGGATTTTACCAATGTGGTGCTGTGCATTATGACCAAACATCTCCATTTCGGTCTCATCTGTCCAAAGGACAGTGTTTTCAAGACGTCTTGTGGTTTGTTCAGATGCAACAATGCAAACCTAAGCTGTGCTGTCGTGGAGGTTTTCTCCTTTCAACCCTTTCAAGCAGGTTATACTTGTTCTGTCTTTTTCTAATTATACTGTCATGAGTTTTAACATCTGTGGCATTTAACATGCAGCTCTTGTTTTTTGGAGGGGGGTTTTGCATGTTTTTTTTTTGCATGGTCTGACTTGTGAATTTACTGAGAAGACTGTGGCATTGTGTTAACACAAGCCTAAATGTGCTCCAGACCAGCCAACAGCCAAAACTTTTGCACTTATAGATGTGGTCAGAGTGGCTGATGATCAGTTAATCAAGTGCATTTGATTATACAGGAATCAACTTTAACATTAAATTTTTAGAGAGTGGATAAGCAGAAGAAAATGGATGGTTTAGATGGATATTTTCAGAGATATTTTTCACGAGGAGTGGAGTGAAATCTGATGTACATTTTCAACTCTTTTAAAGGACATGATATTAAGAGCTCTGTGCAGTTTTTCACCAACTAAAGTAATATGCATATAGTGACATATTACAGTAAATTTCAAGTCCAGGTATCTCTCTGCAGCAATGCCTGCTGCTTAAGTGCTAAATACTGCAGAACCAAACCACAAAACCAGAATAGGCTCTCCATTTATAGAAGCTCCAGTTTTCAGATAAGGGGGAATTAAATTTTCATTAGCCTTGAAAAGGAGAGTTGAGAGTTAGAATTTCAGCAGTCCCCATCTGTCTTAGCTCTCTTTTCTTCATCTAGGTAGCAATTTACAGAAAGGCTGAGAACACGGTTAGGTGTTTTTTACGCCTCTGCTTCTCCATTGGATTGGACCACAGGGAGCTCTGTCAGCTGGATCATTGCTCCACTCTTCTTCTCTGTCTGCCTCCCTCTCCTTCACCACCTTCTTTCTTCTGTATCAGCAGCACAGCATCAGTTACTCAGTGCTGACGAGGCCCCTGACTGAGCCGTTACGTAACCGCTACAGTATGCTGTCGGCTCTCTGGGGCCCCTTTGTGATTCTCTGCTGAGTCACTCATGTCCCAGTGTCGTGCTCAGGCTTCAGTGCAGTTTTAATAATGAAGCAGGTGTCGTGATGTTTGGTGCTTTGAAACAAGAAGATCTCTGAATGAAATAGCTTTGCTTACTGATTGTACTATATTACTGACCGAGAAAGCGACAGAATAAATAGTTTGATAAATAATTAAAGCCATTTAAAATGGTCCTAATATGGATGAGTTTTTAAATTGATTTATTTATGAACTCCCATTAGTCATACTGACAGTCATACGGGGAATCTAGTGCTGAAAACTAATTCAGTTTCATTACAAAACTTTGCAGGGATTAGATTTATTTTTCTAGACTCCTGTTTAACCTCTACCAGGGAGGTTCATCTGTTCGTTTGCAGGATTACTTAAAAAGTAAGGGGTGGATTTGCATGAAATTTTACTAGCGTGGCCCAAATTAGAGGTGATTAACTTATGGAATCGATCCAGATTAGATCTGGATCCAGGAATTTTTTAGCCAACTCTTCAACATTGCAAGATTGGACATTTAGCGTCATATTTTCACAAAAACATAGCAAATTGATTTAAGAAAATTTGGGATTCTCTTGCTGTTCTCAAGAAAATGTCAGACTTACTGCATGCATGGCCTGGGGGGAATTTTATTGTTGGTGGGAGATATTCAGTCTCAGAATGCTCTTGTTTTTGTAAGTGATGTAAAGTGACACAATGTACAAGTCTGTTTGTAATTCTAACCAAGTGGCCAAAAAAGAGCCACCTGCTCTGGTCTTCAGGGTGTTCATCCATATACAGTCAAGGGGAAAAGAAAGTTTTCACAGGACTCCATGCAGTCTTGTGAAAAATAAGTACCACCTGTGACTGAGGAGCTTGTAGAACTTGCTCCAGCAGCAATAACAGGAAGTAATCTTTTTCTGTATAACTTTGTCAGTCTCTCACATTGTTGTGGAGAAATTTTGGCCCACTTTTCTTTACAACGTTGCCTCTGTTCATTGAGGTTTACAGGCACAGCTCTCTTAAGGTCCTGCCACAGCATTTGAATCAGGTCACAGTCTTGAATTTGAGTGGGCCACTGCAAGCTTTAGCTGTTGTAAAGCTGGCCTCACATATGACTCTAGAATCCTTTGGTATATGGAGGAGTTCATGGCTAAATCCATGACTGCGGGGTTCCCGGAGCCTGTGGTTGTGAAACAAGCACTAATCATCAGCCCTCTACCACCATGCTTAACAGTTGGTGTGCCGTGTTTGGTTTTTGCCAAACATTATGTCCAAACATCTCCACATCGGTCTGATCTATCCAAAGCTCATTGTTCCAGAAGTCTTGCAGTTGATCAGATGCAACTTTGCAAGTCTAAACTGTGCTGCTATTATCTTTTTAGGGAGAAGAGGCTTTCTCCTGGCAAACCTTCCCAACAAGAAACACTTGTTAAGTCTTTTCCTAATTGCACTGCCATGAACTTTAACGTTTAACATGCTAACTGAGGCCTGTAGTGTCTTGGATTTTACAGTTTCTTTGAGCATTGCACAGTCTGACTTTAGGGTGAATTTGCTGGGTCATCCACTCCTGGGAAGATTGTGGGATTGTGTTAACACACACCTGAACGCTCCAGATCCAAAAACTGCCAAAACTTCAGCTTATATAGAGGTGGTCACACTGGCTGATGATCAGTAAATTAAATGGTTTTGATTAGCAGCACCTGGCTGTTACTTAATCTTTTAATTCCTAAGGAACTATTGAGGGTGTACTTAGTTTTTCACAGGACTGTAGAATTCTGTGAAAACTTTCTTTTTCAAATGACTATAAGCTTCACTGCTTTATAACATCCACCTTCTTTTGGACATATTTTTATACCAAAAATTGCAAATTTATTACTTATTAACTCACTGAAAAAGTACTTCCTGTAGTTAAGTATTATGTATTACCAATGAATCTTATTATGCTGTCTGAAAGTTTTATAACTGTTGATATATTTTTTTTAAGGATGTGCTGTATAGTGGACATTTCTATAGGCTCCTAAAATAAGCCTAGCATTCCAGTGTCAAGGTCATACCACTGTGAAGCAGCCTTTTCTCTGTGTCATCCATAGGGGAAACATGAAGCCCCTATAGTATCTGCAGAAAGAGCTATTGCCCCACCAGGGCCCCTCACTCATTGCGGCTGCCTTGCTGCCTGCTCGATTCAGCCTACAGCATAGCTAAGAAACCTTCATACCACACTCACTCTCTAGGGAGAGATTGTCAGGCTAATTACATAGCCAAATGCAACACCGCAAGTCAGAAAGTAGGCTAAACATTTGCAGCGTACACTGTTTACTGCAACATGACTACTTATGAAATTCCATAAACTCCTCGTTCACATTAATTCAGTGCTGTTTTAGACTTAAATCCACACATTAAGACGCTTCCCTTTCAGTGTCTGCTCAATGTCTCATTTATCTGTCTGACAGTCTGCTCTGTGCCTATCACTGTCTTGCATGCCAGCTATGATGATGTAAGGTAGTAAAAAATGGGTAATGATAAGTCTCCCTGCTCTGATACAGATGATGGCCAGATGATTTATAAAACCAGAAATCTAGATGCTCTTTTTAATCTAAAAGACATTGATGTTTTACACATCCTGTTTATTTCCACATATGGTTCTGTTGAGCCTTAATTTGAATTTTCTCAGGAAATTTGAGGAATAGCCAGGACAGGCCTTGATGACTATGTTCTTTTAGTTCTTAAGAGTTGGAAAAAGAGTAGCTTTTTGCTCATTACTGTATATTAACATCCCAGATTATTTTTTGTATTTTTATTTACAGACATACTCTGGCCTTTTCTGCGTGGTCATCAACCCCTACAAGAACCTCCCCATCTACTCAGAGAACATCATTGAGATGTACAGAGGGAAGAAGAGGCATGAGATGCCACCACACATTTATGCCATCTCTGAGTCAGCATACCGCTGCATGCTTCAAGGTATGTCAGTCACCTGCTGTCTTTAAGGGGATCTTTAACTTGAGTTTATA